>CAIGRS010081527.1:0-11732 GCA_903798395.1 Fraxinus floribunda | reverse complement strand
TATGATCGATAATTGAGATTGACACATATCAATATCTCATAATTGATCAGATCATATTGACGAAAGGATTATAGTTTCATGGTAAACGAACAAGTTTGATTTTGTCATACCACGTGACATTTCTCATCACATGTATTGCTCGACACATTGCTAGATGTTAATATGGGACGATAGATGTGAATTTATGATAAATTAAAATGGGGTATTTTAATTTATCGATTTTGATTAAATCAAAATAATTATTCACGTCGTTAGGCGTCGTGATCTAGAATCTAATGGGTCACCCGCGAAAGCAGAACCAGAAGAATGAGATTTACTAATTAATTAATTAACAAGTGTTAGATAATTAATTAATTGGGTTGGTTGTGAATATGCCCGAATTAATTAATTTAATTGGATTAATTAATTCATGGACCAAATTTAATTAATTGGATTAAATAAATATTGGACTAGGTTAAGCTTAGAGACGAGGTAAGATCACTTGGACTTCTAGTAATAAGCTGACAGGTCTTGAAAATTCAGAACACAATTCATTATTTGCTAGCACAAGAAAAGAGAAACCATAATTCTCTCATTCTTATTCCATATATAGATTTCTATTAAGGCTGGACAATTGGATAACTGCAGATTGTAGATCATGATTGTTTGTGTTCCAAAATTAGCAAATGAGTTTACGGAACATACAAAGGTATAATCCCTATCACAGTTTCATTTTAAATACAAAGAAGATCTTTGGTGGGAATTTAAATTTGCTTTATTTTTTACCTTGCATGTTAAGTGAATTCGCAACAGTAGTATTAGAGCCTACTTTGTGCTTATTAGAAACGTTTGCATCTTAAAACAATCAAAAGTTGAGTGTTCATATTTACTTGAATATAATAGGTTAGAAAATTAATTTTCATATTCAAAAATCTGTTTTCGAAACGAATATAAATTTTTGGTCCAAAAAAAACTCAAAAAATTAGATCGAGAACTGGAAGGGATGTGGCTTGCTCCAACTGAAGTCCCTGGTAAATCGTAGTGGCAGTGCCACGGCGATGCTCGCCACTGCTCATTACTGCAAAAGATCATCTCCAATGTACAGAAAGCAAACACGATGCTGCTACAACATGGCAGGGCCGCCGCTATTGTCACAGCGGTGGCACCTCCCCCTGGTGTGAGTAAAGATGGCGCCAATCATTGCCAGCGTCACCAAGGAAAAAAAATTGGGTTTTGAATTGAGTTAAGAGGTGATAGTGGGGGCCTCTGATGCAATTTTTGAAATTGCAGGCCCCACATGCAATTATGATAAAAGGGTCAATTTGTAATTTCTTAAAATAAGGACATGTTCTGCAATTGCAATTACGATAAAAGGGTCAATTTGTAATTTCTTAAAATAAGGACATGTTCTGCAATTTTATAAATGGGAACGGTATGCCTATAAATATGGGTTAGAAATATCCATTTTGAAAAGGGTTTTCAATGCAATTTTAAGAAGGATTTTAAAATTGATTTTAAATATTTTAACATATACTTTCAATTTTGACCCGAATTAAAATGTTATTTAAAATTGACGACTTTTTATATTTTCATTAAAATCGAATGTTAACATAGATATTAAATTTTGACACTAAATTGAATTTTATGAACTTGTGGACGTGTTTCATCCAATGCACGTTAGTAAGACCAAGAAAGTTGAATTTGACTAGATTTTTAACAATTTCAAGAAGGGAAAAATAATAACTTTATATTTTTCAGATAAAACAATTAAAATAACCAAATAAATAAAAATGAAAAAAAAAATTCATCTTCACCCGCCCCACTACACCGCACCTAGAGGCGACCTTAAGGATGCTCGAGTTGAGCAGCTGTATAGGTCTCAACATTGTATGAGCACCAAAAAAATTTGTTATAGTTGTGTGTGTATGTCTGTAATTATATATTTAAAATATTTTATTAATTTTTATTACTATGTTAAGCTAAAGGGAACACAATATATGAAAAGATAGATTAAAAAAATAGACAAATAATGTCCTTATTTAACATTATTGTATTTCTTATTAGTAATTGTGTGTCATACCAAGAAATGGTTTTATTAGACCAAGGGAAATGATTCATAGTTTAGTTTCTTCGTAGCTAATTTCAATGTGTTGTGTTTAACTATTGTTAAAATACGGTGACCTAAATTCAGTTTGACATGGTTTGAAAAGCTTGCATTGCGACATATATGGTGAAACTAAAATTATGAAAAAAAGGGTGTGTGGTGGTAGCGAAGGGATCAGGTCGATCGAGAGGTATGGATCTGATGTATTATACATATGATTTTATATTAGGGTTTCATTGAATCATCTTATTATATCATTTAGATTAGCCGCACCTCTTGTGAATATCTTTGATATAAATGAATTTCTCCTCCTCTGTCCATGATTTTTTTCCTTGTTTTAGGTTTTCACCTAAATTTTGTATTTTTGTTCCATATTCTCAATCTTTCGTAACAACTATTTTCCAAGCTCCAAAATTAAGAGAAGTTTTACTTGAAGTTGCTGAAATTGAAAATGACAATGTGTAAAGTGTCGGGTTTAGTAGATATGATTATATGGTATGAGACATCATATGTTGTTATGATTAGATCCCCTTGCAATCTAATAATATGCTTATTGACACTGCTATTGCCGAAGTGAATAGGTTCATTGCTTTTTCAACAATAAAATAAATTATAGGATTAGCTTTGATATCTATTGAACAACATTTGTTGGAAAATATTAATTACGAAAGTTTAATTAGTGAGTTTGCTTCTAAATATNGTTGGAAAATATTAATTACGAAAGTTTAATTAGTGAGTTTGCTTCTAAATATACGAGAAGATATATTTTTACATAATTTGTGCATTTCAAGATTTACATATGGTATTTGCTGTTTTTGATTCCAAGATTGAATTTCACAAAGAGGTTAGTGTCTTGGATGGTTCTTGGTTGATAACATATGAATTTTGACGAAGTTCAAAAAATGTTTTTGAACTTTACTTGTACTTATCTTATTCATGACATGTAAATATAAACAAATATTTAAATATCATATTTTTGAAACGAAATAGTATTATTTGAGGATATTTTATTTTTCAAAATATATTTTTTTAATTAAATGAAAGTGGCGCCATTTTTAAATGTTACATATGGCACCCAAGATTTGAGGGTCGGCCGGACTACACCCTAAGCAAATCAAAACTCATCGGGCCACAACTGACCACCGCTACCAATGTTGGATGTTGCTCAAATTAACAAGAAGGAGTGATTTTGGAAGTAATGAAAGTGGTCAACTATGAGAAAAAAAACAAGCAAAAACAAAACGAGAACAAAAACAATAAAGGTCGAAAAATGGCATGGGAGACCACCCAGGCTTGGCAGGCGGTCGCTTGGCCTTGTGTTGCAATTATAGGGTAAAATTTGATGAACTAAACGTGTGCCCAGTTTTGTACTGGGTGGTCACCCAGTACAAAAATATATATGTTGAGATTTTGAATTCTAGTATCTTTTCATCAAACTTTACGCTTTTTTGGCACCTTTCCATGCATGACGGCTGATGTTCTATAAATAGAGATAGTTTTCATGTTGGAAAACATATCACAAACATCGAATTGATATACCTATATCCAAATCAAAAGGTTAAATCAAGTTTATAGATTTGCTCTAGAAGTTCGTTTCTAAGTTTGGTTTTGCTTGATTTTAACTTGGATTAATGTTTGTTTACTCCTACAAACTATATGTCATCGAAGCTTACAAGCATTTATCTAGTGGTGGCAAATATTGTTTGAGAACAACAATTCATAATCGTGTTCAAACCTTCCATTTTGGCGAGATTCTTATTGCTGATTTTTCTTGTTCTTGATCAATTTTTCTCAACAATCTCAAATGATATTCTCAACATGGAGAACAAGACATTTATGGCTATGATAAAGATGAATCAAGACCTTGTGAAGCTTGATAGATTCGATGGGTCGAGCTTTACAAGATGGAAAGACAAGCTCAAGTTTCTATTTACAATCTTAAAGATCTTTTATATCTTGGATTCGGACTTAGAGCCATTGTCGGAACCAACCCCAAATGACGTAGATGAAACAAGAATAAAAAGGCAGAATGGAGATGAAGATGAATTGATATGTAGATGACACATTCTGAACACTTTCTCCAATAGCCTCTATGATCTCTACACAAATAACACCTCTGCAAAGGAGATATGGAAATCGTTGGAAACCAAATACAAGGTCAAGGAGAAAGGTACCAAAAAGTTTTTGATTTCTAAATATTTTGATTTTAAATTTTTCGATAACTTGCTAATATTAGGATAGGTGCATGAATTGTAAGTTATAGTTAATAAAATGAGGGCTGTGAAGATTGATCTTCCCGAAACCTTTCAAGTTGGTACAATCATTGTGAAATCGCCATCTTCATGGAAGAGTTATATCAGAAAATTCTTCACAGTTCCCAAGAGAATTCTTTTGAAGAGATTCAAAAGCATCTTTGCATAGAGAAAGAGTCAAAAGCACGAGATGGAAATGAAAATTATCATGAGAGCACTTCCAAAGCTCATACCATGGATCAACTGCAAAGAAATTCAAAGTTTATTTTTATGTTTATGGTGAACTCGGGCATTATGCTCCGGATTGGAGGCACTGCAAATAACTAATGCAAGAAGGCAAAGTGAACCATGTTAACAACATCATTACTACCGTGAGCATTGTGAATTCAGTCAAAGAAAAGGTTCAAGGACGGTGGTATGATACTTGTTCCACAATACATGTGTGATATGATAGATCCCCTTTCAAAAGATATCAAAAATGTGAATGACGAACACATTCAATGGGGATGAAGTTAAATCAAAGGTTGTTGGCAAATGAAGCATAAACTTACAATCCAAGTCCGACAAGGAGATCACACTACTAAACGTATTGCAAGTACCGGATATGAATAGAAATCTTGTAAGTGTTGATTTGTTGGGAAAACTAGAAATTAAGTCCACATATGAGTCAGGCAAACTTATACTTTCTCGGAATGATGTATTTGTTGGAAAATGATATTATAGTGATAGCATGGTCAATCTTTTGTACTATTGACAATAGTATCAATAAAATTAAAAAATTTAAATTATGTTGTTGAGTCTATTTCATTATGGAATGATAAACTAGGTCATGTTAGCTTTTCTGCTTTAAAAAGAATTATTAAAACTGAAATGATTTCATGTGAAAACATAGAACATAATAAATGTGAATTATGTGTCAAGTCTAAAATGATAAAGAAACATTTTTCATAGTGTTGAAATGAAGTCTAATTTGCTGGACTTATTTTATTCAGATATATGTAAATTAAATGGAATGTTAATTAGAGGGGATAATAGATACTTCATAACATTCATATATGATCATTCCAGGCTTTTCTGTATCTACTTGATAAAACATAATGATGAAGCCTTTAACATATATAAGATATAAAAAGCTGAAGTAGAAAATCAGTTAAATAGAAAGATTAAAATTTTTAGAAGTGATAGAAAAAATTAATGTTTCTCAAGTGAATTTAATATTTTTTTTATGAACAATATGACATAAGACATCAATGTAGTGCACCCCCCGAACAAATTGGTTTGGCTAAAAGAAAGAATAGGACACCAGTTGAAATGATAAATGCTAAGTTGCCATCTAACTTATGGGGTGGAGTTTTATTGAGGGTGGGTCACATAGTTAAAAGGATTCTTTCTAAAAGATTAAGGTTTTTCCATATGAATTGTGGAAATGAGAAAACCAAACATTGGTTATTTCATAGTGTAGGGGCGTCTTGCATATAGTAAGAACACAAATCCTAAAAGGACTAAGTTGAGTCCTAGAGGGATCCAATCCGCTTTTGTAGGATATGCCCAAAATAGCAAGGTGTATCGTTTATTAAACTTGGAAACCAATGTTATAATTGAATCCCGTGAAGTAGTGTTATTTGAGAATATGTCATTTTTAGATAATAATTCTCTAAGAGAACCTCAAGTGGAGATTCCTAATTCTGCAAGATCACAAGTTGAAACACCTTCGAAGGATGTTGAAACAAGTGAACTTTGCAGAAGTAAAAGAGCTCAAAAAGATAAAGTGCTAGGACTGGATGAATTAGACTCTCAACTTATTTCCTTCTACTTGGTCGAGGGAAATGAGCAGAGTACCACAAGAACTATTTCGTATGTTCTTCAAGTGAAAACCGATCCTAAAACTTATCAAGAAGTAATGACAACTAGAGATAGAACCTTTTGGAATGTTGTAAATGATGAAATTAATTCAATAATGTTAAAAAACACTTAGAAATTAATCGATTTACCACTTGGATCAAAACCTACAGGCAACAAATGGTTATTTAGGAGGAAGTATAATGTAGACAACACTCTTAATACCTTTAAAGCTAGGTCAGTGGCCAAAAGGTATTGACAAAAAGTAGTAGATTACTTTAACATGTATGCAACAGTTGTACGAATAACATCAATTAGGATTATATTCGCTTTAGATTCAATCTATGATTTGCATATACATCAAATGGACGATAAAACGATATTCTTAAATGGGGATCTCAATAAAGATGTCTATATGGAATAATCTGAAGGATTTGTTCTACCTGAAAATGAGGATAAAGTATACAAACTAATAAAATCCTTACACGGATTAAAACAAGCACAAGAAATGTCACAAAAAACTTGGCTTACCAATAATGTTATTTGAATTAAAACATAATAATGTTGGTAAATGTTTATATTAAAAAGTCTATTATAATCACGTTCTGCTCATCTGTTTATACGTGGATGTAATGTTGATTGTGAGCAATCAAATGCAAGGTATAAAGGAAACAGATATTTCTATCTTCCACATTCAAAATAAAAGATCTTGGTCAAGTTGATGACATACTAAGTATTAAAGTCACCAAAACTAGTGGAGGTTATATGTTAAGCCAATTACATTATATTGAGAATGTGATTAATAATAACATCAATTAGGATTATATTCGCTATAGATTCAATCTATGATTTGCATATATATCAAATGGATGATAAAACGATATTCTTAAATGGGGATCTCAATAAAGATGTCTATATGGAATAATCGGAAGGATTTGTTCTACCTGAAAATGAGGATAAAGTATACAAACTAATAAAATCCTTACACGGATTAAAACAAGCACAAAAGAAATGTCACTAAAAACTTGGCTTACCAATAATGTTATTTGAATTAAAACATAATAATGTTGGTAAATGTTTATATTAAAAAGTCTATTATAATCACGTTCTGCTCATCTGTTTATACGTGGATATAATGTTGATTGTGAGCAATCAAATGCAAGGTATAAAGGAAATAGATATTTCTATCTTCCACATTCAAATTAAAAGATCTTGGTCAAGTTGATGACATACTAAGTATTAAAGTCACCAAAACTAGTGGAGGTTATATGTTAAGCCAATTACATTATATTGAGAATGTGATTAATAAGTTCAAGCACTTGAACATTAAAGAGGCTAACACTTCATTTGATCAAAGTTCGAAACTTGTAAAGAATGATGGAAACGCTATAGGACAACTTGAGTATGCAAGTGCTATCGGGGAGTCTAATGTATGCTGTGTAATGTACAAGACTTGACATAGTATTTGCAATTAGTAAACTTGGTTTACTTTCAATTCAAGTAAAGAACATTGAAAGGCTATTGGGAGAGTTCTTGGTTATTTGAAGAAAACCAAGGATCTAAGTCTCCAACATTCTAAGTTTTCAGCAATCCAAGAAGCTTTTACTGATACTAGTTGGATATATTATGTTGGTGAGAATAAATCAACCTCGGGTTGGGTATTTACATTTGGAGAAGATGCGGGCTCTTGGAAATCCAAGAAACAAACATGTATTACTTACTAACTATGAAATTCAAATTTATGGCATTGGTCAAAACTGAAAGGCTTAGGGATTTAATGTATGAAATTCTATTGGGATAAATGAATAATTCTTCCACATATATCTTGTGTGATAGTTAAGCCACTTTAGCTAGAGCATACAATAAAGTATATAATGGTAAGTCTAAACATATGAGTTTAAGACATGATTACGTGAGAAAATTAATCATAGATGGAATAATTTTGCTCACCTATGTGAAGTCAAATGAGAATTTGGCTAATTTGTTCACTAAACCACTCACAAGGGATTAATGTAAACTACAACTAGTAGGATGGAGTTAAAACTTCATAATTTAATTCACCAACTATGGTAACCCTACCTGATTATACTAACAAGTATATTTTGGGTTCAAATAGTAACAACAAGTCATTTGATAAGTAGATAAATTCAATACTTAATTATTCTTTTAAACCCTATCCTATGTTATAAGTGCTAGTTGTCACAAATAGGAGGGTTAAGTTTCAATAACTCTTTATAAAGTTCAGATCAGTGGATCAAGTATTTCTAAAAGTAACAAAGATACTGTAAGAACTTTACTATATAAACTTTGAGATGATGCCACTTCAATAGAAATTTGGAGTTTCTCTCTTAAAATTTTATGATTAGAAGAAGCGGATGGACATAAGAGCGCTAACAATATTGTGGGAACTTGGAGTACTTGATACTTGTCTATGTGATTTTAGTGGTATTATCACAAGGAATAATAGGTTCGAAGCTTTCATGCTACCTAGGATTTCGATGATTACTTTGTGAGATTTATTCTAAGGTTGGATTTAAATCAAAGAATATACATACTCTATGCATAAATGATGTTAAACCTGAGTTTGTATTTATTTTATATTTGAACAAGTCTGGGACTACTGTATATTGTTCAGATTAATAATAAGGAGTGATTCTGGAAGTAATGGGAGTGGTTAACCATAAGAAAAACAAGTGATAACAAAACGAGAACAAAGCGGTGAAGGCCCAAAAATGGCTTGGGCGACCGCTAAAGGCAGGGTTGTCGCTCAACCTTGTGTTGTAATTACAGAGGGAAATTTGATGAACTAGGCGGGTTTCCGATTTTGTACTGGGTGGCCACCTAATACAAAAATATTCCCATTGGGATTTTGAATTTTGGTCTCTTTTCATTAAACTTTACACCTTTTGGCTTGTTTTTAGCACCTTTCCATGCATGATGCAATATGTTCTATAAATAGGGATAGTTGTGTTGGAAAACACATCACAAACATCAAACTGATACACTTATATCCAAATCAAAGGATCAAATCAAGTTTTATATATTTGTTCTAAACGTTTCTTTCCAAGTTTTGTTTTGCTTGATTCTAACTTGGATTAAGGTTTGTTTACTCCTACAAACTATTTGACATTGAAGCCTTCAAGCACTTATCCCAGTAGCGATAAATATCGTTTGAGGGTAGCAATTCATAATTGCGTTCAAACCTTCCATTTTGGCAAAATTCTTGTTGTCGCTTTTTTGTGTTCTTCATCGACTTTTCTCAACAACCCACCCATACTCTATGACGAGTGTGTTTTACTCACGAATTTTGTACTGTTTAAATTAATTATTGGCCAGATCTTAGGAGTATTGATAAGTGTGTTTTTACACACTTAATTTACTGTCAAAACATGAAACCTGTCTTGCCATCTAAAGCTTTTAATACACCTTCATATTAGCCCACAACTTCTAGAAACTCTTTAGAAGACACCTTACATGCTTTTATATAGGCACAAGGTAAGATAAATCAGAAGTTTGAGACTATGATCACTTAGATAGTTGAGGAAAACAAAGAGATAAAAAACCATATGTCTAAGTTGACTAATGCCTTAGTCGTAGGGAAGCGTGGGAAATTTCCAGCTCAGCCTCAACCAAATCCTAAGGGGCAACACATGACACAAATCTCATGATCGAAAGAATACAATCTTAAGGAAATGAATGTCATAACCACTAGCTCAGGGAAAGTCATAAAACCAATCCCTAAGTCTAGAGAAGCTGAAAAGGAGTCTAGTGAGAGTAGCCCTAGTGAGGAAGTGGTAGAAAACCCGGTTAGGGTGTCTTTTCCTCAAGCTCTTAAACCTACACCGAAGTCTACCGGTAAACATAGTGAAATCCTAGAACACCTCAAGCAAGTAAAAATCAATCTGCCTCTCTTGCATGTGATTTCTTAGGTTCCTACATTCACACATATGACACCTCTCGACTTTAACACACACAACACTTATCAAATTCATGTATTCATCTCAATTCTTGCATTCTCCAACATCTACAAATCTCTCAAGGTATGCTATCTTCTTTTTGCTCCCTTTTATGCAAAGATCTAATTGTGCTTTGGGAATGAGATTGGATGATTGAAAAGGAGTATAAGAATTAGTTGGTGATGGAGTGTCGGATTATGAATTGAATTAAAAAAAAATGGGCTTGATTAACACAAATGTTTTGGAACTTTTATGAAAAATTCAAGTGTCTTCAAAGTGTTCGATAAAATGCCTAGAAGAAATTGATGTTAATTAGGGTTCAATTCGAGTGTGACATGATTGCTATGTGTTTTGGCCTGACTTTTGTGTTAAATTTCATTGATAAATTCACTTGGAAACACCAACACCCAAATTTGTACACATAGCCATGACATGAGTAGGTGAAAGTCATTTCACGTCACTCACTTCGTCCCTCTGTTTTCTAACTCAAACGAAGTCCGTTTGACCTCAAATTTGAACATGTGTTAGAATAATGTACACTCTTTCATATACCCAGAGATCGCTTGGAAAAATTTCGAATCTTCTCGACGGTGTCCGGGGGCGAACTTGCTTGGTTGAACATGATTCTAAATGCAAAATTTTCTTTCTTTAAGTGGATATCGGGTTTATACTCTACATTTTGAATCTTTATGATAATACCCATGTTACATTACTCATTTTGTTATGCATGGCATCGTTACATTGCATCATGTTTTGTTTGGTCTATTACTTGAATTCTTTGCTTGTAACATAAGTTTAGGAGTTTTTGATGCTCATGTTCCATCTATTATCTCCAAGTACTATGGTATTCATTTATGCGTCACATTTAACTTACATGTTTTAATTCTTGTTGTGTTTACAGAATGTTGTCTAAGTGGACTTCCAAAGGAAAGGAAAAAGTGGCTTCTACTTTGGGTACTGTACGAGCAAGAGGGCTGAAGGAGGAATACAGAGATTCTTGGATCAAGAGGCTACCACATGATACTCAAATGTTATTAGCCACTGGGCAATGCTTCCAAAAAGGCCGATCAGACTAGAAGACTTTCTCGAATTTGAGATCGTGACTTTGGTACAAAACAGTGGTTGGGATAAAGTGGTTGAAAGACCTCACACGATATATGAGGGATTGGTTTGTGAATTTTATGCGAACTTCAACAGTGAGATAGACACTTCGAGATCCGAGCATCTACATCAGATGTGGGTGAGGGACAAATGAATCATGTTTACACCCGAGGTAATACATGATTACTACCAATTATCATGGGATAACATAGTTCCCATTCTTGAAGACTTCCAATGGAACACGGATGGGGAAGTATTACTTGGGCGTGAGAATGCATGGCCGTTACAGACTTCAGTATGGCATAATATCGAGCCAACTTTACATAGGATGATGGTTTCATCTATCACTTGGTTAGAGGGCATAAGATCGACTTGGCCACTTTTATTTATGAACAGATTCATTCCTAGGTGTCTGGGGAGATCGACATCATTCGCTAATCTTCCCAAGTTTGATTAGTGGGATATGTAAGAGTGCGGGCATTATTATCCCATCCGGAGAGC
>CAIGRS010081465.1:0-10715 GCA_903798395.1 Fraxinus floribunda | reverse complement strand
GATTGATGAAGTGAGAAATGCAGAGTAAAACCGAGCACCTTAAAAACAGGATGAGTTAGTGATTTGGCAGAAGGTAACCAGACGTAGGTCCGAGAATGCTGCTTCAAATCGGTTCATTATTTGTTATTTGGGAAAAGTTCATATTTAAGGTGAATTCTTCCTCTCAATTCAAAAGTAAGATAAATAATTTAAAAATTCAAAAATTATGTATGAATTTAATTAATTAAAAAAATTTATTAAATAAAAATAATAAAGTCACAATATGTGATTAATGGTCACAGATTTATANATTCTTCCTCTCAATTCAAAAGTAAGATAAATAATTTAAAAATTCAAAAATTATGTATGAATTTAATTAATTAAAAAAATTTATTAAATAAAAATAATAAAGTCACAATATGTGATTAATGGTCACAGATTTATAATTATAAGTTACAAATTTATTTACTGATCACATATCGTCAAATTAATTTGTCACATGTTATTTTGTGGTCACAGATCAAAAATTTTGTACGTCACATATTATTTCGAAGTCATATATCATTCAAATTATTGATCACATTTTATCTATGGATGACGTAAGTTACAGTTTATTAGTCACAAATTACTTTTAGTCACAGACACCTAATATTTAGTCACAAATTAACCAAATAGTTGGTCACAAACGACTAAATAGTTGGTCACATACGCCTAATTGTTGGTCACAGGCATCCCATCATCGCACATGTAACCACCGTATCCACCACCATCACAACAACATCCAGATCCGCCATCGCCAAATCCACCACCATCACCGTAACCAACCACTGTACACCATTATCGCTAGACTCACCACCACCTGCACCAACCACCGCTTCACATCGTTGCGCTGCCAGATCCACCACCACAAAACCGTTTCAATTCAAGGACAAAATCTCAATAATAAAACCCATAATAAGTCTTCCATCATAACATTGTCTAATAGAAATCAAAGGCAGAATATAACGCAAAACCCTGTAGGGGATGTTTAGAAGGCGGATCCATTACGGGATTGGCCTATTCTGCCTCTGCTTCTTCGCAAGCTTCTTCTTGATCATAAATGTCTAGTGCGACGGCATCTTGAATCCTGGTAGATGAAGTTTTCCATCGTTGACGGCCTTGAGCGGAAGTGCTGTGAGAGCAAAGCGGCGGAAATAGTTAGGGGTTTGGGTGAAAGGAAAATTGATTTAGGTTTATATTTATTGATACCTGATTTATGAATAATGAAAGTTTGCACCTGAATTTTGAATTGTTTTCTTTAAACCCCTGCTTTTGTGTAATTTTCTCTTTGTTATTAGTAGCGTTTGAGACCCATTCTTTTTTAAAAATGTATTTTGAAATAGTAAATTGATAAATAATGAGTGGTTGAAAAATAAGAATTTTTTTTAATTTACGTATAATATTATTTTAATGAAAAACATGTGATTGAAAAAATGTATTTTAAAAAAATGAAAATCAAACAAAACCTTATCCCCTGTTTGAAGCACATTCTTAAGGAAAGATGCATTTTAAATAGTGATGTGATGGAAAATATGTGGTTAAAAAAGAACAAAAATTTTGAATTTACGTGTAATATTATTTTATTAAAAATTGTGTGATTGAAGACGAGTACTGAAAGAATGCATTTTTTTTAAGAATTTGAATCAAACAGGCAAAATACACAGTGTTACTATTTAATAATTAAACTTAAAAATATATCACAATTATCATTGAACGATACATATTATTATTCATCCATCACTCAAGTGAAAAAATCTGTTAATTTCAATAAACGGTATTGACTTGAGCGATACATAAGTAACATGGTTCATGGTTCATAAGTCAGTGGTCATTGAGATATCATTTTAAGTTCAGTTATTAAGTAGTACACTACACCACACTTTTCAAGAGTCAGTTTACAAAGGATAATAACATATAAGATGATTTTATTTTTATTTTTTTGAAATTTTAAACACCCGCACATTTCAAAGATATCTAGGTTGTGGAACTTAATTTTCATGCCCATAGTTTTTCCATCATGTCATCCATAAGAATATGATCTGAACTTAGGAAACACATGCACTTCCCCTTGCCAAAATGTCCTTCATTGCCACATATCAGGTACATTGGGACACTAGAAAAATACTGCTGCCAATCTTCTAACTTCTTCGGGATATGCTGGGGACTTAGGAATGTTGTAACAAATTTTCTTACACACTAGTACTAACAAAAGTATTACTTTTGGGATCCAAATGTAACTGTGAAGAAAATTTGTTAACTACAAAATATGACCAACTATTTAGAGGACTACCAAAATTGGGTATATATAAATAATATGGTTGATTTCACAAACGGTCACTGAAGTTACGTGAAAATCACAAAACAGTCACTGAAGTTTAAAACTTACAAAAATGGTAATTGAAATTTCATGCACTTTCACAAACGGTCACTGAACTTAGTTTTAGGACAATTATGTTTTAATTCGAACCTAAAGCACTGAAACACGTGGACATAGAAGCAGGAGGACTTCAAGTGTAAAATTCAACTTAAACTCTCCCAAACCACAACCCAGACCACCACTTTTCGCGCCCCATTCCACCACTTTTCGGCCACCAAAACTACCGGAGCAACATACCACCTTGAAACCCTCGCTGCTCTCTACACAATCCACCCAAGAACCACCTGGTAGTGGCCGAAATTTCGTCCCAAAGTGGGCCTCTCGCACAGTCGGCAGTTTTGTGTTGCGTGAGAGGCCCCTTTGGGACGAAATTCCACCACTTTTCATCTACCAAAACCATCGGACCAATACACCACCTTGAAGCCCTCGCTGTGCTGCCTTCAACGTAACACAGCGAAGAACGTCCCTAACTCTAACCATGGTGGCCAAAATTTTGTCCCAAAGTGGGCCTCTCGCACAGTTGGCAGTTGCGAGAGGTCCAACTTGGAACGAAATTTCGGCCACCACCATCTGAGTTAGGGGCGGTTCTTGGTTGGGTTGCGTACAGGGAAGCGAGAGCTTCAAGGTGGTGTGTTGGTCAGTGGTTTTAGTGGCCGGAAAGTGGTGAAATTTCGTCTCAAAGTAGGCCTCTCGCATAGTACAAAACTGCAGACTGTGTGAGAGGCCCACTTTGGGACGAAATTTCAACTACCACCGTTTGAGTTATGGGCGGTTCTTGGGTGGGTTGTGTAGAGGACAGCGAGGGCTTCAAGGTGGTATGTTGCTCCGGTGGCTTTGGAAAGTGGTTGAATGGGGCGCGAAAAGTGGTGGTCTGAGTTTAGGTTTGGGGGATTTTAAGTTGAATTTTACACTTGAAGTCCTCCTGCTTCTATGTGTACGTGTTCTGTGCTTTAGGTTTGAATTAAAAAAAAAATAGTCCTAGAACTAAGTTCAGTGACCGTTTTGTGATTTTCACGTAATTTCAGTGACCGTTTATGAAATTAACCCATAAATAATAATAAATTCAATTTGATAACTCCCATATTCAAGCAATCTATAATGTGCTTTATTGAAAAAAAAATTATGCTAAGTGTACATTCCTAGGTTTACATTTTTTGACATTGTGTGGGAATTCAAAAAGTGTTGGGCGAGAAATTATGTTTTTTTTTTAAAATGTCCAAACGTGTGTTGATGTGTGACACATTGCCAAAAAAGATGTAAAACAAGGTGTATATGTAACATGAATGTTATTAATGTTGAGTCATTAGAGCTTTTTTTAATAATTCCTATTTATTAGGAAAGTAGCTATTAGTTTTAATGTTTCTTCTCTATGATCCCCAATCTGTTAGAGCTAAAAGTGGAATGTTTATTTTTTCAATTTTTCCCTTTCTTTGTAAGGCTATAAGCCCACCAATTTGAAAATTGAATAACAACAAGAATTATTCTACAATTCTTGCAGAGTTGTGTGCTAAGTCCTTTATACCCAACAAATTTAGTATTAGAGCTTAAGGAACCACAGCTTCCTTAGTGAGATTGAGATTGAGATTGAAGAAGAGTGAAACACGAGTGAGAGTGAGACTGAAAGTGTGAAACAAGAGTGAGAGTGTCAAAAAAATATTCTGAAAGAGTTTTTTGCTATGGCAACAGATAGTAGCTTTGTTCAACCTGCCATACCTCGATTTGATGGTTTTTATGACCATTGGTCAATGTTCACGGAGAACTTTCTAAGATCGAAGGAATATTGGAACTTGATTGAAACTGGAATCCCCACATTTGCAGATGGAGCTCAACCTACAACAGCAAAACGCAAAGCCATTGAAGAGGCAAAACTCAAGGATCTAAAAGTTAAGAATTATTTGTTTCAAGCCATTGGCAGAGCCATCCTCAACAAGGAGACATCCAAAAGCATTTGAGAGTCAATGAAGCAGAAGTATCAAGGATCTACAAAGGTGAAACAAGCTCAGTTGCAAGCACTTCGCAGAGAATTTGAGATACTGCAGATGAAGGGAAGAGAAATTGTAGATCAAAACTTTTCTCGAACATTAACCATTGCCAATAAAATGAAAGCTCGGGATGAAAACATGGAGCAAATTGTAATTATCGAGAAGATTTTGAGATCAATAACTTCAAAATTCAACTATGTAGTTTACTCTATCGAAGAATCTCACAACCTCACCACGATGAGCTTCAGAGTAGTTTGCTTATTCATGAGCAAATGATGCAAACTCCTTTGGTAGAAGAGCAGGTTCTTAACGTGACACATGAAGACAGAAGTGGAGCAAGGGGTAGATGAAGAGGAGGCTTTCGAGGTAGAGGAAGAGGAAGAGGAAGAGGAAAAGGTAGACAGTCATTCAACAAAGCTTTGGTGGAATGCTATAATTGTCACAAATTAGGACATCTTCAATATGAATGTCCTGAATGGGAACGAGGTGCCAATTATACAGAATTAGATGAAAGTGAAGTAATGCTCTTGATGGCACATGTTGACTCCAATGATGATAAGAGAAAGGAGGTTTGGTTTCTCGACTCGAGATGCAGTAATCACATAAGTGGAAACAATGAATGGTTCGCTAATATTGATGAACAATTTTGTCCATCAGTAAAGCTTGGCAAAGACACAAAGATGGCAGTAATTGGTAGAGGCAATGTCAAATTTCATGTCAATGGAATTGCACAAGTCATCACAGATGTGTATTATGTGCCAGAATTTAAATATAATCTCCTGAGCATTGGTCAATTGCAAGAAAAAGGAGCTGTAATACTGATTAAAGATGGGGTATGTAGAGTTTATCATCCAAGGGGGCTGATCATGCAAACTCCAATGTCTACCAACATAATGTTTGTCATTCTAGTGATCATGATGCCTACAATCTCAGCTTATTTTCAAACTGTTTCTGAAGATAACATACGTCTGTGGCATTGTCGCAGGGATTAAAGACCTTGCAACATAAAGAGATGGTGAAGGGGTTACTTGCAATGAAGATGCCGAGTAAGCTATGCAAAGATTTTATGATAGGGAAGCAACACAGGAAATCTATACCAAAGAAAAGCTTTTGGCGAGCTACACACAAGTTGCAACTAGTGAATTCAGATCTCTGTGGACCTATCACACTGGCTTCAAGTAGTGGAAAGAGGTATTTAATCACTTTCATTGATGATTACAGTTGAAAGGTGTGGGTTTCTTTTCTGTCCGAGAAGTCTCAAGCACTTGAAGCTTTCAAAATATTCAAAAGCTCTATTGAAAAGGAAACAAGTTGCTCCATTCAAGGTCTTCGAACAGATAGGGAAGGAGAATTCACCTCGCATGAGTTTACTGCATTTTGTAGTACACATGGCATAACCAGACAATTAACAGCAGCCTATACTCCTCAACAGAATGGAGTGGCTGAGAGAAAAAAATCGAACCATTATGAATATAGTTCGAAGCATGCTGATTGATTGGAGAGAGTTCCAAAATGTTTTTGGCCTAAAGCAGTTAATTGGACTGACCATATTCTTAATCGAAGTCCAACATTAGCAGTCAAAGACAAGATACCCGAGGAAGCATGGAGCAGCCACAAACTAACAGTTCACTATTTCAGAGTATTTAGTTGTGTTGCTCATGTTGTTGTACCCGAAGCAAAGAGGAAACTTGATGATAAAAGCATTAAGTGTGTCATGCTGGGAATAAGTGCAGAATCCAAAGCCTATCATCCCTATCATCCTTCAACAAACCAAGTTGTAATCAGCAGAGATGTTGAATTTGAAGAAGCTAAATGCTGGGATTGGAGAAGAAGTGCTGAAGCAGTAAAGGTAGATGTGTTAGACTAGGGAGAAAGTGAGGAAGAAAGAATTGATGATGCCTCTCAAAGTGAAGAAAAAAGTGTGGAAATAAAAAATGAAGAGGGAGAAGCTGCCTCAAATGATCCATCAAGCTCTAGTCAGTCTTTGGTGGATGATCAAGATCTAGGAAGGACAAGAAATCAATCTAAAATTCAACAAACGACAGGGAGGACAAGGAGCCAACCAGTTTGGATGGAAGACTTTGTAAGTGGAGAAGGTTTGTCCGAAGAGGAAGAACTAACCAATTTTGTGATGTTTACCTATGTAGCCGATCCAACCACATTTGAAGAAGCAAACAAAAGTGCTCGATTGAGAAAGGCAATGGATCAAGAAATGGCAGCAATCGAGAAAAATAACACTTAGGAATTGACCACCTTACCTGTTCGGGCAAAGACCATTGGAGTCAAATGGATTTTCAAGATATAATTGAATGAAAATGGAGCTGTTGAGAAGTACAAAGCCAGGTTTGTGGCTAAGGGCTATGTTCAAAAATATGGGATTAATTACAATGAAATTTTTGCTCCAGTGGCTCGTTGGGACACCATTCGAATGGTGATTGCTCTTGCTGCTCAAAGAGGCTAGAATGTGTATCAGTTAGATGTGAAGAGTGCATTCTTGTACGAGAAACTTAATAAGGCAATCTATGTTGATCAACCATAAGGATATGTGAAGAAGGGAGATGAACTGAAGGTTTATAAATTGAAGAAACTGAGTATAAACAGGTAGTTGGCTGCTTGATGTATTTGGCAGTTACACGACCTGATCTTATGTATGTTATAAGCTTAGTAAGTCACTACATGGGGTGTCCAGCGGAGTTACATATGCAAGCAGTAAAAAAGGTGCTCAGACATCTCAAGGGAACAATAGATTTGGGGCTGCTATACAAGAGGAATGGAACGGAGAAGCTGGAAGCATTCACTGACAGTGATTATGCAGGGGACTTCGATGATTGAAGGAGTACATCAGCGTATGTTTTTATACTCTGTTCTTGTGTAGTTTCATGGTCCTCTAAAAAGCAACCAGTGGTCACATTCTCTACAACTGAAGTTGAATTTATAGCCGATGCCTCTTGTGCTTGCCAAGGAGTTTGGATGCGAGGAGTTCTTGAAAAACTTGGTCATGCTCAAAATGAAAGCACCGTTATTCACTGTAACAACAGTTCCACTAAGCTATCCAAAAATCCAGTACTTCATGGTCGGAGCAAGCATGTAGATATTCGTTTTCATTTCCTTCGTGACCTTACCAAAGATGGAACGGTAGAGCTTGTATATTGCAGCACTCAAAATCAGATAGCAGACATCATGACAAAATCGTTAAAGCTTGAAGTTTTTGAAACACTTCGTGAAGGACTTCGGATGTGTAGAGTACTAGAATAAACTAATTACAATTGTGCAATCAGTTTAAGGGAGGGTATGTTGAGTCATTAGAGTTTGTTTTTAATAATTCCTATTTATTAGGAAAGTAGCTATTAGCTTGAATGTTTCTTCTCCATGATCCACGATTTGTTAGAGCTAAAAGTGGAATGTTTGTTTTTTCAGTTTTTTTCCCTTCTTTGTAAGGCTATAAGCCAACCAGTTTGCAATTTAAATAACAACAAGAATTATTCTACAATTCTTGCAGAGTTGTATGCTAAGTCCTTTACACCCAATAATTAAAATCCATCAACTGTTATGTTTTCTCTTTCGATAGGATTAAACACTATGAGGAGTGATGCACATGTTTATTAGTCCCACATTTTCCTCATTTCTATTTGAAGTAATTTGAAGCATACTTTAACATAAATTTCGGGTCAAGATGCTTACATAAAATGATGAATTTAAAGATCTTTTGAATGGTTGAATCACCTTACTTTTCAAAACTCCAAATCTACAATTTTCTCGCACTCCAATGGCCCCAATCCCGATCACAATGGAAGGGGATTATTAGCCACAATCTAAGTGCCAATTTTTATGAGTTTTCATGTCAAAATAGTGGTTCTATGTGCCTTTCAATTTTGGTGATATTTTCCATACGAGTTTTCAACATTTTATTGTCATCTTTTCCTCTCTTTGCTAGACAAAAAAAATTAGAGGTTTTATGGGAGTTATGAGAGGTTATAAGGAGTTATGGATTTGAATTCCATATTCAAATTACTCTATCCAACCCTTTTGATGTCTTGTGGGTTGAGTAACCCCATATAGGTGACCCATGATCTATATTTTCTAACGTCTCCTACTTACACATGATGGACTTAATCTGAACTACAAGGGACACGAATGTTACACGTTAGATCTTTCTCAAGATTTATCTCACAGAAATTCATACGACAAATAGATTGTATGACCAGGGAGTATATTAGATATTACAGAAATCCCTCAAGTATTTATGAAACATACTTGAACCCCATATCTTATCATTGTATTCACAATTGTGTCTGATACCCTAAATGGTTAAACACAATTATCTAGCCGATGAATACTAGTATAAATGTTGGTCAAAATAGTCTTACTTTCCTACTTGAATCCTTCAACTTTAAATCAACTGCTTTCCTTGACATGTCCCATTAAACCGAATCAATCATAATTATTGAAAACATGCTAAAATAGCAATACCGAAATAAAATCTTAAAAAACAGTCAAAAGCCATAAGGGAATATATGAGGTTATATAAACCTCAAGATTTCACACAATGAGGAAGCAATGATCCATTCAATCATTTACCAAATATTGATCGTAAAAGTACATGTTGTATGAAACACGTGCTATAATATTTTATCCCATTCTTAGAACGTATGTTATATCCTTTATAAACAAATAACACCATACAGATCCTAGCTCAGATATTCCCCGATGCCTAACTTGAGTTCTCCTTATATTCATTATTCTAGGCAATCTCAAATCGAGAACTTGATCTGACTACTTAATAGGTTTAATGGACTAGCAAAATTCATTTCGATAGCAACCTCATCTTAATATCAGGCGACTAGATCATGTACACAACATGATCACTATGTCTCATTTCAGCACGCTCTAAAATGTCTGAGACTATTATTCATGTGAGTAAGTCATTCTCAACATGTTCGACATACTTTATATGCGCATGCAAAATATTATCTTGTAATTCCAACAATAGATTACACATAAACTCAAAATTGTTCATTTGTATGCATATAAAACTCAATCAAGAGTTTCTGATACACTAAATATCATATTCTACGTAATTTTAGAGATTCGATATTACCAATAAGTATATCTATATCTAAACATCTTTAGAGTATGATGATTACAAACCATCATTTACGTAGATATATTTGATATATTACAAAGACACTTTCTTTACTAACGTTTCTCACAGAAATAGTATTGAATGTTTAGTTCCATCATGATATTTGAGATCTTCAACACATTAGATAATTGCATAACTATTATGGATCTCATATTCACAGCTAGTATTATTAGATGCACAATACATCTATACCAAATAATGTCTTCAATTATCAAGATATATACAATAAGATATACATCTTACTCTATATAGCAAGATTGTACAAGTCTAATAACTATTTGTGTTCAACTAACTCTTATCTTTAGTCGATATTTGCATATATATTCCAATCACAAGTTATTCTTTTGACAACAAATAAAATAATTGACAGCAGCACTCTTCAGGTATCATAATATCCTTTCTAAGGACAACATCGATATGTACTGACTAGATTCATGGCATGACAAAATTAGGATAAGTATACATTATAGCATACTTCTAAATCCTAATAGCACTATATATGGTTCTTTGGATATTTTTTGTGCACTTAAAGAGTCCTTTGACATATATGAAGTCTCATATGGTCACCTTTCAATATATGAGCATCAACAGGGTAACAATTCCATAGTTAAAATTATTCTAGAATCTTTATGGTATACAGCTCTTGTGACAGAGAAACAAGGCTAGAATAATCTTTTTAAGACAAAATATATAATTTGCTAAACACATGTTCTTCGTCTCAAAAATTGAGGACAACCATTTCAAAATGGTCCCAATACACTCGTTCTCATACTTAGTCATATAGTGTCATCAATATCAAAATTAGAATTACAACTTACCATCATACTTTTACATAAATACAATAAACTTCATGCAATGATGAAATTTTGTACGAGCTTTAAACCCTATTAAAACCCAAGTACCAGTCTCAAGATAACTGTATTAGGCTACAAGAATAACTATAAAGTTACTACAATATTATAGAAGCATTTAACATGAAACCTACAAATCGATTTATGTAGACCTCTTCAATCAATTCTCAATTGAGAATGAAAATGTAGCATATAAGTCTATTTGGTGTAATATAAATTTAAACACACTATCATGGCTAGCATCAGCGTATAGAAGTTAATCTCACTACTAAGAAAAAGGTTTATCAAACTCAATATACTCTTATTGAGTCTAACCTTTCTCTAAAAAAATAAGTTTTATGTAT
>CAIGRS010081462.1:0-14805 GCA_903798395.1 Fraxinus floribunda | reverse complement strand
AATTTACTAAAAATTTGATTTTAATTTCCACCAAACAGGGGCAAAATCACAATAAATTTGAATTTCGATAACATGCTAATTTTAAAAATTCTCCGACGATTGTACGCTAATCGAATCTACAAATTGTTTATATCATTTCGAAACTTATTTCAAGAACTACAATATGGGCATATCGAATAGTTCAAACATATATCGAAAATAATTAAAAATACGTTAAACGTGAGTCTTTACAAAGACGTCTAACTCGAAAAAAATTTCAATTATTTCATTAACATTTATTATTTTTGCGATATAAATTTCTCAATATAATTTTCATCATTTTATTAGGAAATTTTCAAAAATTTCGAAATTTTATATCCGAAAAAGTCATATTCCATGTAAATTTTCGGATGTAAAATTACATGGGGTTTATTTTTTTGACGTAAAATTTTTATTGTAAAATTCTCTCTCAACTTCTTTGCAAGTTCGATTGTGCCCTCCTAACGTTAAAGTTCTGTATTCGCCCCTGCCAGAAATATGATCTAATGCTTATTGGGTGGTCATCTATAGCCTTTTTAGGGGAGATAGAATATATAATTTAAGGTAGAAATATATGCAAACCTTTTATTTAGATCACTATCTGGATTGAGAAAATATAAGTATAAACTCAAAAGAATAATTTCTTGACCATAGTAAAATAAACAATATAGATCAAGATAATTGAGAGTATCTAGATGAAAGTTCGAGATTCTCAACTTGAGCTAGGAAAATATGAAATGTTGAAGAAGCTCACGTACCATTCTATGCCTTTGGGGGAAAAAATGTTTATTTTTTTTATCGGAAATGTGGTTTCACACCTTTTTAAAGCTATTTTCCATTGTAAATAAAATTAACTAACTACATAGATTTTTACATCAAAAGTGAAGGTATACAAAAGAGTGCTAAATCATTTGATTGCAACTTCAGTCTCCATTTTGGCATTTGGATACAATTTTTCAATTTTTGGAGCAATTCCCATTTTTTCTTCCCAGGAAGGGGCTAGATCTAAACAAGAAGTCCAACAAGGAAGAAAGGAGTACAGAAAAATGCATGGGATATCGCGTAAAACCCCAAGTCAAGAAGAGCAAGAAGCTTCAGCCCTAAAAGCCACTGAACTTCGTGATCTCCAATCTCAGTTCCTTCACCTACATCACAATAAAATGTTAGCAATTTTTTGGCATTTCTTATCAATAATCTGTAATTTTTTGGGGGTTGACTGATTTTGTTTTCTAAATTGAAGCTATACAAAAGAAGCTTTAGAAACAAGTGCAAAGCTGTTAGAAGTGAATCCAGAGCATTATACTGGTTGGAATTACCGAAAACTTGCCGTACAACACTTTCTCAATCACCAGTCAGAGATCGAAGTTGATTCCGAGTCTATCCATTCAGTTCTAAATGAGGAATTGAAAGTTGTAAGTTTTCATCCACTTTTCACTTCAGTTGTTTTATGAAAATCAAGTATGTCTTGGAAAATTAATTTATATACTTTCTCTGCTTTTAAGTTTCAATGTGTATTTCTATATTATGAATTCATTGTGCAGTCCAATAATCACTTATTATGAATTTTCACTGACTATAAAATGCATTAAATAAATTGATTGTACTCCCCATTAATCGGTTAGTGTAAAATTTCATTAGGTAGAAAATGCATTGAAGAAGAATTTTAAGTCTTATGGTGCATGGTATCATCGCAAATGGGTTCTGAGGAAGAGGCATTCTTCCACGGACAAGGAATTGCGTCTTCTGGGCAAGTTTCAGAAGTTGGACTCCAGGAATTTCCATGCCTGGAACTATAGGAGGTTAATAACTGAAATTTTGATTTCTTGGGAGTCAACTGATAGTTGCATTTGTTGATGTTATTCTATTTGGGCCTCTATTTTCAGGTTCATAACGATGTTAAAGAAGATATCAGATGAAGAGGAACTGCAATACATTGCGGATATGATATACGATAATTTTAGCAATTATTCTGCCTGGCATAACAGAAGGTATTAATAATACATCACTCCTATTTGTGTTAGATTTCTATTTCTATTTATATGTGCTCTTTGAACCATGGATAATGCACACTTTAGTTCTTTATCTCAGAGGAAAATACTTATTTTATTGCATGTTTACAGTTTTTGCATCATGGAATGACTGCTTGATTATTAATCTTCAAAAATGTCAGGGAAAAAAAAACACAAAAAGGAGAGAAAGAATTAGCCATTGTTTTACAAAGCGCTTTAAGCTTTCACCTTAGGGCCCTTCTCACATAAATGCCTTCATTGAGCGCCTCAAACCTTACATTTTCAGTGTCATTTATCAAGGTTTAAGCCATGACTTATTGAGTCCTATGCCTCAAGGCATATGACTTTGGGCGGCTGAAGTGTGCACTCATTTGTCCCGACCTTTTGGGACTTCTTATTATCATGCTAAACTTTCTAAGCTGATTATTTTGTAGTTAGAGCATTTTAAGAATATTTTTGAGCTACTTTAAATACAGTTGAACAACAAAAACTAGAAATATAAAAATGGAGAATAGAGAAGAGAACCAGTGCAGCAGGCATGTTCCAGTCTTAACTGAAGTGTGATAAACCCCCCTCCCAAGTAAAGTTGTAAGTTTATAGTGGCAGGCTACCGATGGCAGGAGACCTTTGGCACATAGCTTCACTCTTTTCTTTCTTTTATATTATCTTTTTTATGTTTATCTTTTTCTTCGCCCTTGGAATTCATTTGTTTCATAGTCAAGTCTAGCAATTCGTTTTAGACTTTGTCCTTGTCCAGGATTAATAGTACAATGTGTGTTTTCTTTCCAACAAATGACATTTAGTCAAATTTATGGTATTGCTAGATGTTGTAAATGTTATGTAAATGTTTGTATTATTTGATTATGGAGATTGATAGGGCACTAAGTGTATAAAGTCATTTTTTTTGTAACTAAGTGAATAACAATGTGTAAGATTTTCAAATAGAACAAGCTACTCAAAGCTTGCAAGCTCCGTTGGATAATTTTTTAAGTTGAGCCTGATATCAGTATGAGTCAACCCCAATTTTAAGCTCACGGTTCAAAGTTGAATCTACATTCAAGCATACCATGATCGAGGGTAGACTTGATTTGGACTAAATAAGAGGATGTTTATTATCCATTGCTAAGTAGCTCTATTTCACTTTCTTAGTTTCTTATCACATTTTACAAACACCCACGTACATGTATGTATTGAGCCATTAAGTCAAACACAATTTAAAGCATCGAGATATGATATTTGGTGTGGTGTAAATTATATGATTTATGAGCTTGAGCTAGATCAATCTCATCTCTGAGATCATTTTTCATGCCAAGCTTGAACTCAAAAAAGCTTGATTGACACCCCTATCAATGCAAATAATATGTTCATTAAAGTAAGTAGATTTAATAACTACTTCCTATGATAAAAGTTATTTCAGTCTCCAGTACAATTAATTGTTTTATATGGTATACTTATTTTCATTCTCCTCAATTTTTTTCACCAATGAACTTTCAGTGTGCTTTTGTCTCATCTATTCGAGAAAAGAGAGAAAGACACAGTCAAAAAGAGAGCGTTTTGGAAGAGGAACTTGAGTTTGTACGTAATGCTCTATTTACAGACCCGGATGATCAAAGTGGTTGGTTTTATCATCTTTGGCTTCTGGATCAAACGGTTAAACTGGAACCCTTCCTACTTTCTTCGTGGCCTCCTCATGGCTCTAGTCTATATTTATCAGTTGATTACTTAAACGGTCATAATTTATTTCCAGGCATGCATTTCCAATCTAAAGATAGAATGTTTCCACTCGTACTATATTTCAACGGACCAGTTGAAGGTGTAAACTCTTCTACCGTCACTATTGAATGTGAATACTATGCTAATGAGGATGTTATTTGGAGACCACTTTCTGCAAATAAATTTGGTTTTTCCCAAGCATGGTTTACTTACCTAAATTTTCCTGATGAAGTGCACTCTCTAAAGGATTGCCCTGTAAAAGTTTTCGTAGCACAGTTTCCGGGTATTGTTTCATCAAGTGGTTTCTCCTGTAGTCAGAGTTCGCACATAGAGTTCTCACTGTGTGTACCGTCCCATGATCGAGAACATGCAGAGGGGCAAACCATACCGAGATTTTCATGGAAAGATAAAAATTTTTACTCAGATGCTATACAATCTCAGGATGCTAGCTTGCTACACTCACTTCATCAATTAAAAATCACTGAGGAGGGTAAATCAAAGGTGGCTTCTGATTGGAGTATGAAGACCATAGCCAATGAGATTATTCACTGTCGGGAA
This sequence comes from Fraxinus floribunda, assembly GCA_903798395.1. NCBI lineage: Eukaryota > Viridiplantae > Streptophyta > Magnoliopsida > Lamiales > Oleaceae > Fraxinus > Fraxinus floribunda. Next base: position 10,507 of record CAIGRS010081462.1, on the reverse strand, counting down.
CTATTGTCATCAACAAACTGGTTAGCTGGATCCATTTTTTGAGAAACATGGGGTCTATAGGGAAGATAATTTATTTAGTAAGTTTGGTAATTTTTCTTTTCTTTTTCCTGTAGTAAAATTGGGAAACTGACTCTTGCAAGACTGCTGATGGCACAAAACAAATTGATCTCATATGGTATTCCAAATGATGGAATTGAGGTCCATTACGAAGAAATTCTTGGACTGTATCATGATTTGATGAAGTTGGACCCTGTACATATTTGTTACTATGAGGATGAGTACAGCTTAGTCCTATTAAAACAGGTGACTCACATTTTCTTGGCATTGCCACTCTTGGAAAGTAACTGTCACATGGAGATATATTGTTCCGTGTAGAGTTTGTTACATACTTCTTGTTTATTAAATCGGGGACCATAATCTAGCTGTTAGATATTGAGTTAAATGTGTTTATTGAGCATTAAGGAGTTACAACTCATTACATATAAATTAATAGTCATTGTAATTTCCAAGCTTTATATTTTGCAAACTTGCCTCTTCATATATTTCTGTTTGATATGCAATAATTTATTGTAGAATTTAAATGGAATTCAAGTTCGAGTTCAAATTTATTTCCATGAAGAGATTTCAGCTCTATTTTTTAATTATTGAGATTATATATGCTACTTGCAATGAATGAAGCTGGGGGATACATGAACTGTGGTTAGGAAAGAGATGTACTCCAAGAATTGATTATTTGCAGTTTACGGTAGAAATAAGACTAAGGGTGTTCGGTCGTGTTTAAAACCTGATTAAAATTGAAAATATAGCCGTTATTGGGTCCCACTCGTCTAATAAAAGTCAACAATAATAGCTAGTTTTTCAATTTTAATCCGATTTTATTCTTTACCGAACACGCCCTAATATTCCTGTTCGTGGGGAGATAGCATGCTGTCTGAATCAGATATCATGAATTCATCCATTATTTTGAAATTTTTGGGTCCAATAATGAAGTCCTTTTATACTGTAAAGTTTTGCTGTGTTTTATAATTTTCAATTTTACATTACAGATTCTTGTCAGTTGTAAGTTGCGTAAGAGCATGTCTTTTATGTACAGCAATCAATATGGAGAAGCTACTTCTGCTTAAAACTTCAGATGATTGAGTGATTGTTTTGCAGGTGACTTCGAGTATGGAATCTATTCTGAGATACTGCAATCAATATGGAGATTCAGCTTCACCAAGTATGTATTCTTGTTTATGTTTACGGCTCAATGATCTTTCGTTATCGCGAATTGGGAGTGTCGAGCGATTATTGTGGATTCAAATGTTAGATCTCAGCCACAACAAAATCCGATCAATTGAAGGTAATTGTGTTATACACGCATATACTGATCTTTTAAATACATGGATCATTGATCTATCATTTTCAATCTTAGGCGTTTAGCAGAATTATGTAGTTACAAGCTGTATCATGGGTTGTGAATATCTACATTGATATATGAGATATTTACCTAACATTGGAAAAAAGGGAAGAAATGTTTTCACCTGAACTGCTTGCGTCTTTTCCAGATGTTCTATTTTCTCCAACAACAGGCAGTATTTTATTGTTGTAGGTTGAATTATACTAGACCGATCACAAATAGTTCTCTGTCGTCTGTATTTTCAGTTGTGTTATAAGACCACAATTATCATATATGTCAGATTTGAATACTTGTATTAGTCAAAATGCTTTTGGTGAAATCATAGGTTCAACACATGGAGGTGCATCATCCTCCAATTTATGGAGCAATGCTATTGCTGAGTTAGGAGAAAGCATGGCAAGAAATACTTCAAATTCTTCAATTTAATTCAGTTTATAATTTCAAATACTTTTAGATTTATAGGCAAAGGAGGTTAGATTATAGAGGTATCATTCATAGCCAAAATTGCAATCCTAATGGAGGGGAGATCACATTCCAAAATTACAGACTTGTTGGTCATAAAAATGGGAAGTTGATTGATATTCTTGCATAAATATTCGTGTACATTCGGTTCAATGCTACATCTAAAAGAGGTTCAAAGAAACTAGATCCTTGCAAAACTCATAACTACTTAGAATAAGGGTCGGTTTGTTTCGTTATTTTAAGATATATTTTTTCTAATTTGTTATCCTAGCAAGTTTTTGTTCTTGGTGGGAAGTTTTACATGTAAATAGGACTACTAGTATACTGAATAAGTTAGACATCGATTTGTGATATTTGATACTCTCTCTCTTTACCTTTCTACATAATGTAATGATATTTTTGCTATGCATCTACCCGCTCATGACCAACCTTTTAACTTGTTACTACTGGTGAGGAAAATGAATGACTTCATTTTTCTCTTTTTATTTGATTGTTTGACAGGTTTGAAGGTTCTGCAGTTGCTTTCTTGCTTGAACCTTAGCAACAATAAAATTTGCAATTTTGCTGCATTGGATCCCTTAAGAATGTTGAAATCATTAAAGGTGTTAGACATTTCATACAATGAGATTGGTGCTCACTCTGTCGACACGAGAAAGTATTTATGCTCATCTCCAATGACACACACAGTCGAAAATGATTTTATATTTTTTCTAATTTGTTATCCTGGCAAGTGTTTGTTCTTGGTGGGAAGTTTTACATGTAAATAGGACTACTAGTATATTGAATAAGTTAGACATCGACTTGTGATATTCGATACTCTCTCTCTTTACCTTTCTACATAATGTAATGATATTTTTGCCATGCATCTACCTGCTCATGACCAACCTTTTAACTTGTTACTACTGGTGAGGAAAACGAAGAAGTCATTTTTCTCTTTTTATTCGATTCTTTGACAGGTTTGAAGGTTCTGCAATTATAAGTTGGTACACATCTTCAACTGTAATGATATTTTTGCCATGCATCTACCTGCTCATGACCAACCTTTTAACTTGTTACTACTGGTGAGGAAAACGAAGAAGTCATTTTTCTCTTTTTATTCGATTTTTTGACAGGTTTGAAGGTTCTGCAATTGCTTTCTTGCTTGAACCTTAGCAACAATAAAATTTGCAGTTTTGCTGCATTGGATCCCTTAAGAATGTTGAAATCATTAAAGGTATTAGACATTTCATACAATGAGATTGGTGCTCACTCTGTCGACACGAGAAGGTATTTATGCTCATCTCCCTACTGTGTGTGTCAGCTTTTACTAAGGAATTTCGAGGAATTTACCAATTCAGGTGTCGAGTTGACAAATCATTGGGAAGCATTTTTTATTTTCCGGGACTTGAATTTGATACAATTAGATATTATGGGAAATGCAGTTGTTAATGATCAGTTGAAATCATTTATGTTTAAGTTAATGCCATCACTGAAGTGGCTTGATTCTGAAAATCGTAATTAGGTTTTACTTAAAAAATGTCAGGTTGAATTCTGGTTTATATGGGTTTCATTTTCTTCCATTCTATAGTGCACATGCTGCATTCTTGGATGTATTCACCTGAAAACCCTGTTTCTGCATTAATTTTGATGGTGATAATCGTTTGTATTTATTAAGGCTTGAAATTTTATTCAATCTATTTCATAATGTTGTACAAATAACATCTTCCTATAGAAATATGCTACTTGTACATAATGCGTTGTCCATAACGGTGTCCACACCCTCATTATATACGTGTAACATCACCCTTTCCTTATGTGAAGGGGTTGACACCGTTATGAACACTGCATTATGTACGTGTAACATCACCCCTTCCTATAAATGATTGTATCATCGAATGTTCACTTATATCTTGCACAAAAATCTAAAATATACTCTAGATTAATTTAAAAATTCAATGTTTCTTAGTCCTCTAATGAATGTAGGATGTTAGGAAATTGAGCAATCTAAGGCACACTTAAACACACATATTTGGTACGGTCAAATTGAACAGAAACGAACAATGTTGTACATTCGGTTTATGTAAGTGTCACGAACCCTTTTGTGCCGTGACACGTTGACCCGACAGTTTCATTTGTGTACAAAATTAATAAGGTTGTAAACAAAGGGACGAGGATTACATCTAGCAATCAAAGGGTGAATCTTTGGTGCAACAGTTCCTCTACCTTCACTCATGTCAATTTTCCCAATCTTTTCCCATTCAAAACATTGTATTAGAGACCCCAATGCCAATTCAAGTACACACATTGCCAAATTTTAACCTCGGCATGCTCTTCTCCCCCATCCAAATGGGAAGAATTTCAACTCATTTTTTCCTCCTCGGAAACCTTAGAATCTCTCCGGCTTAAATTTTTCAGCTTCAGCCCATGTTTCGTCGTTGGTTTGAATATCCCATGCATTTACGAATAATATGGTTCCACGGGGAACGAGGAAACTATCAACCGTGCATTCGCCCGATGATACGTGAGGTGAGAGGAGCGGCGCCACTGGGTGGAGGCGTAGCGTTTCGTTCACAATGCAATGGAGATAGGGAAGTTCTGCTATGTCTGATTCGTCTATTAGACGTTCTTTTCCCACGAGTGTGTCGATATCATCTTGTGCTCTTCTTAAAAGGTAAGGATTGTCAAGCAAATGTGAAAATGCCCACTCCATCGTCACTGATGTAGTGTGAGTTGCTCCATGGACTAGAACCTATTAAGAACGCAAAATAAAGTGGATTATTTACTTATAAGCAAGTTATTTTAAACTTAACCAAACATGGTCTAACTAAGAAATGGATTTGGATGGTTCTTACCAAGAGGAGGTTTCTGATAGTCTCATCAGAATAGTATTCTGGTTCTTCTCTATGCAAATCCAGTAATATTTGTATTGTATTTTTCTCCTTTACACAATCATCTTCCAATACAATCCTACGATGTTCTTCGATTATATTCTGCATAAATTTGTCTCTCTTCATCTGTATTAATCTCATCTTTTTCTCTGTATTCTTAAATCCAAACCATTTCATGAATGGCAAAAAATCCACTACATTTGCCTCCATTGTCAACCTCGACATCTCACTTATTGTCTTCTGAAAAATCTCTGCACCAATCTTGTAATTTTTCCCAGTAATCATCCTTGTTATCACATTAAACGTAAATTCAAACAAAACCCATTTCAATTCTACAGCCTTATTCGGATTATCATTGGTTAACTGAACGAATTTTCGAACAAGGATTCGGGCTTCATCGGCTTGAATGTTGGAGCTCATCTGTACTTTGTGGGAGGATAAGAGGTGAAGAGATGAAATTCTTCGAAGGTTGCGCCAGTGATCACTGTATGGTGACCAAGCTAGGTTAGTGTAATTGTACCCAAATACTTTTCCATTGAGGAGATTAGGGCGATTAGCGAAGATAATGTCATTTTTGGTGAAGCATTCTTGTGCAATTACCGGTGATGAAACGATGAGGGCTCGTCTGGAGCCTAGCCGGAGAAAAACCACGGGTCCGTATCTCTTTGAGAGCTTGGAGAAAGCACGATGCAATGGCTTTTTAGTAATGAATAAGTAGAGGTGACCAAGAAATGGAAGGGATGGAAATGGAGTAGGAGGAAGATTTTGAACCCTGTGAAGAAAATATTCCGCGTTCAACATGTCTTTATTGATGAGTATAGGAAGAACATAGAAATATAGATTATCCATCAATGGAGGAAGATGGATTTCAGAAATTTGAATATGGAAAATGAATAGATAAACAAAAGAAAACGGAAGTACTATAACATGAAAGCCACCTGTTATATGTTAAGCCAGATGGTGAAGATGAACCCAACAGGTGGCTTCATGCATGGAAAACAAAAAGAGGCACTGGCACCATCTGGTCGAATAGTTGCTAAGTTATAGTCTTAAGTGGCAATAGAGTTATTGTCTCGTTGTTCATTAGAGTTTAATGCAGTGGATAGAGACAGTAGGCTCCATTGCTACATAAACCGGTGCTTAGCACTATTATAACTAGATAGCATTGTTCATGAATACAAATTCATCTCGACTTGGTCATTTCCAGCCTTCTAGTGATGAAGATGCTCCACAATAACTTGAAAATAACTCAGCATTAGATTTTAGATTTTAAGGCTCGTGTTAACGCTTTCTTTAAGACTATAGTTGTCTCCATTACGGTGATGTACAAGGGTTAGCGATGACATCTCCAGGATAAATTGGAATCAGTATATGATGTTTGCATCATGCACTAACAGAAACAACCTCCAATACTAGTCATACTTTGCGTTTTCAGATTAATTAAATGAGAGTTTAATATGCAAAATGCAGAAAACAATTTCCATTTTAATCACATGAATCAGGAATCTATAGATTCTTTCCCAACTCCTCTCAAGAGTTACAATGTTCATTAGATTCACAACTTTATGTATTTATAGTTAGCAGGAATTGAGGTGAAAAGACATTAAAAAAAATCGGACAAAACATGAACAGATGCCAAAGCACCTGTTCTAGTAGCTTCATACCGCCCTACAGCCACCCAAATGCATTGGGCAGCCATCCCGATTCCCGAAGCTTAACCTGGCCACGGTGATCCCACATTGTCCTCAACAATTTCAAACCGTCCCCAAACATTTCATCGAATCTTGAAAGCTCTCGTACCCTCTGCCTCATGCCTCACTTTTACCCAATCTGACAAGTGGATTATTTTAAGAATTGGAATAATATATGAGCTATATCACACAATAATTTGTAAGTTTAGCCGCCCGTCTGTCATCCTTTAAAATATTAAATTATTTGTTACAGTAATATTCTCTACCACACATTCACACAATAAAATATTTTACACATAAACCAATGAAGTTTCCTTACTTTTTAACTACACATTCTCCGTCAATCTACAATTCTATAATACATTACAAGAAATTAATGGCTCACAAACAGGGCATTAATGCTGGCTGTCATTTGAAAACCTTTCATGGGCATTATAGTAATGCTAATTCAAGTAGGCCATGGGTGACACCAATTAGAATATAATGAACTAGACTGCAAAGCCATGAAAGATAGAATTTGGGAGATTACTACAAGAATTTGAACAATGAAAACATCTTTTAGTTGATAAGAACCATGTAAAGGTACAAAGTGCAGCATTTGGCTGATGCTAATTGATACCTCAATAGGAATCGGAAGTGAATTTTATTTTATATGTGTGGCTCATGGTGAAACTAATAAATATTTACAAAATGGCACTTCATCTCCGCTGGTATTCTCTTGGTTCTCTCACTTGGCCTCAGCAAGTCTCGTGCGTATCAATTCAGGACTTGAAATCTTGTTAACGCTGCAAAAGGTTATAGCCGTTAAGAACACCAAAATGTAGAATGTTAAGGTTTAATGATTAATACACGTAATTAACCATCATATCATACAATGAGTAGAATTTCTCTTGAAGAACTTGTAAACTATGTACAATTCATCGAAGGAACAAAAATTGAAGACTGACCATAAGAGGAAATCCCCGCTCGATGCTGCCTTTTCATAAATCCATTCTGGAACTAGTTCTTGCAGCAATCTGAGTTGTTCTTCAATCTCTCCTGCAAAATGTAAAAACAGGGGCATTGAGCTCAATTTCAATACCAGAAAAGACTCAAGTTTCTCGTTCTTAAAGATTAAGCTTACTTCTGTCAACAACAGCTATATGGCCAGCGATTATTTTATGCATGAGCTCCTCTTTTGTGATGACCGAACGTTTGATTGATTGAAAGAAGAAATAGACTGTGTCAAAGAACTTGGGTAAGCTAGCAATCATTTTTAGACGCCATTTTGCCTGAGAGATGGCTGGATGCTGCTCCAATGATATTCTCCTCTCTTTTTCTCTGATCTGTGTGGCATTATAGATTGCATTACAAAATCAGTTGAAGTATGAAGTATATAGTGACTATACGAGGCACTAACATATCTAGATGTATTGGGTAAAAATTATATTGACTTTAAGAAACAAAATATAGGAAGTTCAGTGTTTACTGATTGGATAAGTGTCTTTGGAAGAATATCAAAGACTTCATGATCAATTGACGACTTTCCAATCTCACTCAAATCATCCTCAATCTCCACGCTCTTCACAGGGGTGTTAAGAATCAAAGACCTCTTACTACGGGGTGGACGTTGGACCAGTTTGCTTGGTGATCTAAATGAATCATCATTTGTGGGCTCATGTATCGTCTCTTAGGTGTTCGAAGAACAGGAGTGGCACTCATCAGTTCGGCCGAGGAGTAGACAAGTTCTGCAGGAGTTCTTTGAGTGGTAGACATTTCACTGGANTTCGGCCGAGGAGTAGACAAGTTCTGCAGGAGTTCTTTGAGTGGTAGACATTTCACTGGAGGAATTTATGTTTTTTACAGGGGTTTCCAGAAGAGATGTTGATAAACTAGCTTCCTGATCATAAGGGCATTTGGCTGGCTTAGGTTCTGAAACAACTGGAGCATGGATGGAGACAGCTGAATACTCTTGCTTCAAGTTTTCTGCATAATGGGTTAAGGCCCCGTCGGGAGAAAGACTTCTTGAAAGCTTGAGATAGATGTGATGCTGCTGCAGCTGGATGCCCTTGTACAAATTCCATGGTAGGTGTCTCACTCCTCAATGATGAAGTTGAGGCTCTAAGTAAGTTCGTCTGCTGCAACCGACTGAATGGCTCTGGTAGTACTTCCTCTGGGACCTCATCCCCCTGATTTCAGATGTGGTCTTTTGTAAGCCACGTAGATTCAAGAAAAACATCACCAATGCACCATATACAAATAGAGTGAGCCTTCTATCTTGACTAATTTAAGTGATGCCCATGTTTTTGGTTTTTGAATAACTTAAATCCCTCAAAGTCAGAGCATGCAAAAGTTTGAAAAGAGCTATCATTTCTTGTATGGCTAAATGGTTGGCTCTATTTCTACATGAAAACCAATCTAGATACGACAAACAGTTTTCTTATGCAGGCAGTGAATCTCTAGTTCCGTTCTTCATCCAAGTTGTGATTGTATACATACAACCAGGTTATAGCCAGGCTACCCAATATTACTCCTTTTAAGTTTCTTGAGAAGAATATCACGTGCCGTTGTTGAGATTGATCTAGTTTATTTTTCCAAATCTTATTCATTAAAATTGCACGTAATTAATTATAAACATATGTTGAACAACAAGCAGTTAGGAGCCGCTGAATAAGTATCAAACATGGTACCTGTGGATGCGATTTTACAAAATCCAACAGTTGAGCTCGAAAAACTTTCCTCAGCTGCAGATTCCCACTATCAGATTTCAACTTCCTATTATTCTCAATTGCTTCAACACTTAGTGCAACATGAAGATCCGGCTTCATACAACTTGTGCGTTCATCATGCAGGAGGACCTTCTTTAACTCAATAGTCTCAGGCATAATAAACTTCAATTGAGCTAAATGGTTATATGTAAACCTCCTGAAAATTTAACCAAACAATAAATCAGAAGCAAAAATCATCAACGGAAAATATTTAACTGAAATTAGTTATGCACCTATCCGTCAATCTCTCTATTTGGGGGCTAATATTAGTAAAATTCGCTGCAGATCTCTTTAAATGTAGCAGCCTGATTGAGCTATCTAAGCTGTTGAAGAATTGATCCAACAACTCGTACCTGAAACACAGACATCACATTTACCATTAATTGCCAAAAGATAATCAAGACATCACAGAGTAATCAAAAATAACTGTCCGAATTACAGGTAAGCATATAGGGATAATGCCCCCGTCTCTCATATCATCAATAACTTGAAGAGATCCTTTATACGCAACATCAGTATTCCCAACATCAGTAGTCCCACTATTTGAGCTATCCTTCCAACATAATTTAGAGAACTCACTCCCTCTCTATAAACTTTATAATAGTTTACTAACACCATACCGTGTAAGATTGAAGACTTTAATGGTTTTCTTGTGACTTGATAGACCCAATAATTTATAGATACTACCCTATTTTCAGACTATCTCAAGCAAGAAATTAAATTATATGTCAAAAATGTAACGACCCCGTGAGGATCTTTCGCCGGAATCGTTAACGTTATTATACGTACTGTCCGCTGTCGGGAGGATCTTTCCCCTCACGGCTTTCTGGACGCGTCCCCCAGGATTCGAACCCAAGACCTCCAACTTATATGGGAGATTTAAGTTGAAACCTGGTACCAATTGGGCAATTTTTCTGAATAAAGTCAATAATATCCTCCTTTGTTTGCTTCCCTTCATACTACTTCAAGTCACCATTTGTGGATCAGAAGTACATATTAGGGTATCCTTTAAAGGTATTGCTATAAATAAATTTAAAGGTATTTAGAATTTTTGGATTATGATTATCTTGTTCAAGTTGTTAGTTCAAAAGTTTTTAATTTGTTCATCAGTTGTGAACTTATTGGATAATTTGGCTATATTAAAAATCTTGGGGATAAGATTTGTCACTTTTTTAATTTTCTGTCACTTTTTTTTTAATGTCACTCTTTTTAAAAAAAAAATTGTCACTTTTTAAAATTTGTCACTTTTTAAATTTTTGCCACTTTTCCGTGTTTGTCACTTTTTTCATTTATCTTTTTGATTTCTATCACTTTTTTTAGTGTCAAATATCACTTTTTTTT
>CAIGRS010081339.1:0-11694 GCA_903798395.1 Fraxinus floribunda | reverse complement strand
GGAGATTGGGTTTGTCGATCGTGGTATTGATTGGTTTGTAGACTGAGCTTGGAATATTGGTTATTGGAGCCTCAATTCCAACAAACTGTATAACATTTCAACAATCACAAAAGCTCTAATAACTACAAAAGAAATCCAATTTCAATAGGTGATTCTTTTTAAAAAAAAAAAAAAAAATTAGCCATAAAAAATTGAATTTCAATTGACAATCAAATGCATACATATACATACCTCATCTATAAATGAGACTTACAGTATTACAATCGAAGATTTTAAACTCATTCATTGTTTCAATTGCAAAAAAGCTAACCCAAAATGAATTATACATCCATTTAATTCAAGAAATAAATAAATAAATTCAAAATATGTGATGGTCTGGTTTGGAGATTGGGTTTGTCGATCATGGTATTGATTGGTTTGTAGACTGAGCCTGGAATATTGGTTATTGGAGCCTCAATTCCAACAAACTGTATAACATTTCAACAATCACAAAAGCTCTAATAACTACAAAAGAAATCCAATTTCAATAGGTGATTCTTTTTTTTTTTTTTTTTTTTTTTTAAAAAAAAAATTTAGCCATAAAAAATTGAATTTCAATTGACAATCAAATGCATACATATACATACCTCATCTATAAATGAGACTTCCAGTATTACAATCGAAGATTTTAAACTCATTCATTGTTTCAATTGCAAAAAAGCTAACCCAAAATGAATTATACATCCATTTAATTCAAGAAATAAATAATAAATTCAAAATATGTGATGGTCAGGAGGAGATGAGTTGTGGGTGAGGATAAGGGGCGGAGTCGTCGCATGGTTGATGATTTGGAGTTTTGGGGGTTTAGAATGTGATAATTTGTTTTAATCGATTAATAGAGTATTACTCAAAATTCTTTAATTTTGGAAAGTAATTATTTTCCCAAACATAGAATTCCATTTTGGGCCGGTAGTTCATTAGCCGAGACTGCTAGGATAGCTTGGCGCCTCTTATATTATCCCGCCTAAACTTCGGAAGCGGGCAAGCAGCAGAAAAATTTGTAGATTTCGTCATTGAAGCTTGAACAAAAAAATTTGGAAAATTCAATGGCAGATGCACCTTTCCCCATGGTACAAACCGATAAAATCTGCAACGCAGTCTTATAAAGTCATAATGTATTAACTGCGTCTGCCGTTCCTCATGAATAAAGGTAATCTCTGAAAAAAAAAATTGAATTCGTAGTATTTTTGAGATTGATTGATTCGTGTTCACAATATCGTGGCATTAATTGTATTGTTTTCGCAATCAATTTGATTATTTTTTCTTTGTGGCGTAATTATTGTGTTTTGATTTCTTAGACAGAGCAAAAATGGTTTTCAATTTTATAATGGGTTAGCTGAACAGGATTGTACATCCAAATGTTTATCTGAATCTGCTATGTTATTTTTCTGTACATTGAATCGATGATGGTTAGTTACTGGAAACCCTAATGTGAAGTCCATTTGGTGCTTCGACCCTTGGAAATTTCATCAGCTTGTCCCCCCCTACTTCTTCCCAATTGTATCTTGTCACAAAGTAATGAAGGAATGTAGAAATTTCTGCCAGTCCAAGCTCCTTTCCAGGACACTGCCTAGTGCCCCCTCCAAATATGAAGAAATAGTTTTGGTACTCTAGACCTTTGTCCTGCAGCCGTCATTTTAGAATATTAATCAATTTGAACAAAATTAGACATTCAGTGACATGTTTGTTTGCAGTAGTGGACGCTATAATGGGCAATAATAGAGCTTCTTTTTTTGTCCTAGTATTGTTTAGTGCTATCTAAACTTCAGTAACAAAAATCATTGTGATGCAAAAAAAAAATACTTTTAGGATTTAGGATTACGAACCAGCCATCTCCATGGATTGAAGGTTAATGGATCGGGATAAAGGTGTAGATCATAGTTAATCTCTCTTGTGTAAACATATATCCTCCATCCTTCGGGAATAACAAAGCCTGAAAATCGAAAAAAAGAGATGAGTTCTTATGATTTAACAGGTTCATCATTTTTTTTTGCAAAGAGCATGCTGATTGCAAGTAAAACTAGTAAAGTTATCAGACTGTATTTTTCTGCATGTACTGCTGATTAAACTTAAATTAGATGAAGGATAATCTGGAATTATATTGCTTAATTTCTCGCAGCAGATGGATATGAAAAATAATTAGTCCATTGTTTCTGATGAGAAGAAGGACCGTGGGAGGAATTGAGTTTCATCCTCCCTTATCCAAAATTATAGACAAAATAATTCATTTGAACAAAAGATGGGTCATTAATGGAATGCCTTGGTTGGAATGTAAGTTTTCCATGTGGATCATGATAGGGTAGGGTCCATCTTAAAAGATGTTTTCTTATACTATCATTATACACATACTGAATGCAAGTGCTGAATTTAGCCCCTCTTGAGCTCAATCTTCTTAGAATAAATTTTGTGAAAGTGATTATTTTAGAGAGTATGGATTAAAAGTAGGGTAAAGTTTGAATGTACGTGCAAAATTGTTTTATTGAATGAGTGTGGTTTGAAATGAGTTCGAGAAAAAATAGATTTTAAAGAATGGGGCTCAAAAAGGGCTTAAATATTTTATATATGCATAGAAAGTCTCGAAGGGGGGAAGAATTTGAGGATTGCTCCTAGAGTTTGCAAATTGTCATTTACATTGATATGATGTGTTTTGTAAGTGCATTATATTGTATTAGACAATATTTACTGTGCATTTAAAAGGATTTAGGTAGGCGACCCTAATATTATCGAGAATAAGGTTTAATTTGATATATATAATGTGATTCAGGTACCCTAATATCATGGAGGACAATGCTTAGTTTGTTCTATAATGTTAAATGTACCAAACATATTCTTAAACATAGAAAAACAGGGGAAAAATAGAAGACGACATGAAGACTTGTGCTGAGGCTTTACCCAATACCCACCATTTATTTCCATATCTTTAGTTGTTTTCCTCAAAACTCCGTTTACTATTGTAGCCATTCTTGAGGTTTCATAGATAACCTGCAGAAAGAAACACATCACATTATTAAGCTGAAAATTACCCTCCAGTAACTAGTACACACGAGTCTAATACTTACGGCACGTGTAAAGCTCATTGATTTGTAGTCATTATAGTCAATAGGATCCTCTGGCCTTTTCTTTTCTCTAATTGCCACATGCTCTTTCTACAAAGTATGAAATCAAGTTAGACTAAAAAGCATTAATTAAGTCAAATGTAAACATTATGAGAAACTGTAGCCTTTTAACTCACTCTCAATTCTTCAAGTACTTTTGGATGATCATGAAGATATTTAAGGGCCATCATTGAAGTAGTTGATACAGTCTCATATCCAGAATACAAAATCGTGATTATCAAATCAATCATCTCCTCATCACTTAGATTATATTTATTCTCTCCATTAATTAGGAAACCAAGCATGTCATTTAGAGTTTCTCCCGACGCTCTTCTCTTTTCCACAAGCTTTCTCAACAAGCCTGTAATATTTTTCCTTGCCTGTGATAAATTATTTTTGTCAACTTGGCATTTGATTATGTCGAACCATACACACAAGGATTGCCTAATTTACCTGTAATCCACGATGATAGTTTGTATTGGGAAGGTTGATAGGCAATGAAAGAGTTCCTAGTACTAGCTTGAAGAATTCAGGCATGAATGCTGGAGATATTGAGCTGGCTTCATTGCTTGCTATTTGCCTCAGCGATGACAGAAAAGCCATCTAAATAAAATCACGAGTTATGTTAGAAAAGAGGAAGGAAAAATATAACGAACTCAAACAATTCGTTAGTAAGAATTCGGATATCCAATACAAACCTCCTTCGTTTTCACTTGAATATCGATTATTTTGTTATCCCAATTGCTCAAATGAGATCTCATAAAATCATCAATTTTTGGAAGAAGTTGTTGCTTGATCATGGCGGGGCTGATGAGTGCAAGCAATGCCCCTCTCATGTGCTTGTGTGCAGAACCATGGACAGCTGCAATGTTACATTTCCCTAAGATGTCTAGCATCGACTGGGGATAGCCAGGGACAAGGCCTTTAGCTTCATTCACTAGAATATATCTGTTTACCTCTGGATCCATTGAAACAATAGTAGGACAACCCAATAAGTGGGATTTGAAAAAACTCCCATACCTATCAAAGAAACATGGGAGATAGAAAAATTAGTTAAAATCACATCAAACTCAAATATTATGACTGGACTTCTAAGAAAAAAGCTAAATAAGCACTTGTAGGATTTGAACTGATGACCTACGCCTTACCATGGCGTTACAAAAAGTGGAAACATAATGATTAATGATATATTGGATGATAACCGTCTATTGGTTTTCTATGTATAGAAGGTTCTCACGAATCTATCTTTGATTAACGGGGAATAAGGATCATACGGTGGTGGGATTTTCCATGGAGAAGCCTTGCTAGACTTTCCGCAGTATAAAACTACCCAGTACACAATAGAGTAAGAATCTGAACATTTCAATAAGCATTATTTTAGAACGACAAAAGACACCTTGATCTTTGGTTCTTCATGAAGCTAGGACCTTGTTTTAGAAACTCAGTTGTCTCACCAAAAACTGGCCACCCCATAGTTCCAGGGGGCAATCCTTTCTTCCTGTACCTGACCTCATTCCATCTCAGTAAAGCGGTACTGAGAATACAGAGCCCAAAAAATACCCCAAGAATTACAATTAGGACAGCCATTAATTCTTACTACAAGCTCCACCCACTTCAAAGAGAGAGGCAGAGGAAGAAAGAGCTATAAATGATGTGGGTTTGCTCTAGTTTATGCTGGTCATGTGTGCGTCTGTGAGTTTATATAGACCAGAGAAATCCTATATGAATATGTAGAGAGAGGCCCGATAAGCCAAAACTCTGCACGAGAGGGTAGGGACCTAATCTTTAACCTCGAGTAAAAAAGAAAAAAGCATGGACAAAATTAAATACGAATTCTTGATTACTCATTATTATAGGCAACAACTTGATCACATAGCCATTCAATACCTCAAGAGCCTATTTTTTAGTTGGGTATTTTGGAAATTTGGTTCAGTTACCTCATCAAATTTTAGCCATAAATATTTGTTGAATAGTTGAATTTTGGATGTGAAATCTCGTAGGTAGCTGTGATTCTCCAATAATCTGGTCATTATTAATTAATCTTTTCATGAAAGTGTAGGGAGAAAACAGCCTTTGACTGATGTTAGAATTATAGGCAGCACATGCACACCACCCCATTGGAGCTAGAGGTAAAACACTGGAGACTAAGTGGTTCACATGTCTGTCAAGTAGATCTGTCCATGAAACTACAAAAAGTCTCATCAAATTATAAAAGTCACTACAAGACATGGTATTGTTTAGAGGTTAAAAAAAAAATTTTAGATACATTTGGGAAGTGTTTATAAATCTAGGATTTATAGATAGATAGAATTGAATGTGAAAAAATGAATAGGACTTTTGAATCATATAAAATGGATGAATAAAAAGTGGTTTAACAAAAATATTTATAAATACTTTTCAATCATACACTTATTCACGGAACTTATAAAAGCACTTATAAACGTCCAACTTGTAATGTTGTTTTGTTATCAACATGCGGTTTTGTGAGTGGACAAGAACTTCAATGTCTCATGGGTTTTAAGGCCACCCATGAATTTCGTTAATTAATGGAGACCATTAAGTACCCAAACCAATTTAAATGTCAAAATTCGGTCATTAAGAACAAGATAATGTTTGTCGACTAAAATAAAACAAAATAAGTGAACGGGAAAGAGGGGGTGAGTGCGGGTTTTGGTTCCATCCCAACTGCGAGTTAGAGTCATGGTCTAAATCCAGTAATAGACTAAACTTTAAAAACTGTAGATTGTAATTCCTAGTAACCTCTCTCGTGAAATTTGACTTTTGGACTGTTTTCCCTGACAACTTTTCCTATATCTTCTTTCCATACTGCTCGATGCTATAATCTCCATGACATATCAAAATTCAAGAACTTTTGGATCCTTGTCCCCTGAAAGAAATTATAAAAGTTTCAAAAATTAGTCCTTTGTTACTAATTAATGTCATTCCACTAATAATGATTTAGATTGGATTCTTGCGGGAGAATAAGATAAAAACTTAAATTTCTGCTAATCACGTCAATTGATTTTGGACGGTTAGGCATCAAGGGGTTCACAATTAGATATATATCATAAACAATACAAAATCATGTAATTTCCGGTTCTACCCACGTGGATGGAATGATGATTGCTAGTGTGCACAGATCTTGGTCAAGAATTCTAGTACCCCTGAATTTGCGGGTCTGATTGTTATGCCTAATACTACTGCTTTGACTGTGCGCTGGACTAATTAATTTTTTTATTTATCTAAATCATATTGCCTGGATCAACGTGTGTCACAATGCTCCATAACACTTTTTAGAAGGGCACCAAGATGTTATTTTATTTTAGAATAATGCTCCTCGTAGGTTACAGCCTCTCAGAAAGGAGGTGGGGCCCATTATTATTTTAATCGCGAAACCCACCTCTCTTGTGAGTGGTTGTAACCCAACATTGTACATGTAGCATTACTGTTTATTTTATTCCCTCTCGACGAATTGGACTTGACAGCAAGGTTGACAATGAGATTTCAAGCATGTATTGGATATTCTATACATGATTATTCTTGTGCTTGTTTGATAAGATTGCTTGTGCCAGACTCAATAATATTTAAAGATAAAGAAGTTAAAATTTTGTCTATTTTATTGTACTCGTTTTTTCCAGTTCTATATGTCATACATATCATTGTCTTAATATTCCCATATAAAATATTTTGGAAGAGTAGTTCTCATGTAACATACAAATTCAAAAGTGTGAGATCGCCATAGTAATGTGCGTTTTATGTAGTATTATTTGTTATTGTTCTCGTAATTGATATTAGGGTTAGTGAAATACATGCTTGTTCTATATTATTGAATTAACCTTCAAAATTATCTAGTTTTTCATATTTATGCTATTGGGCTGTACACTACGATTAGAATTAACTTAAATCTGTAAATTAATTAGATGATTATATGAAATAGCATCTTTGCACATGTTACATGTCCTAACATGATATTAATCACAATATTCGTCTCTTGGGGTTTTAATGCTTTCAAAGGTAATTCGATCATTCAATAACCTTTACTTCATATAATTTTTGGGGGCGTTAAACCTTCAACATCCACACTATACATGATGCTACCCCGATACACAGTTTGCTAGACCCTCAAATGCCTCCCCTACCCCATTACATGTATTACACATGATCTTTATCTAGAAAAAAACGTCTTATATGAATAATTCATAGTTCTATATTTGAACAATATAGACCATGCATATGCTTTATGGTGATACCGTACACAGAGTACGTTCACAATTGGCTAGTAGCCTAACTAGCTGGTTAGATATGTGTTTGTAATATATGAGTAGGGGTTAGGATTGTAATTTCCTTTCTCATTTTGTTTTGACTTGAGCCGACGCTAATAACTTGTCCTAATGTGGAACAAAAGGTAGGTTGAACAATGACTTGAAGGGAAGCGTGGATCTTTAGGGAGATACTCAGAAAGGGATTTGACACAACCGACTCTACCGCCCTTTTTGTATTTCAAAGGTATTAATAATAGCGTTATTTCCTCCTCTTTCTTTTCATGGAAAATGCTAATAGTTTACTCAAAACTGAATTTTGTGCTGGAAATGGGAAGATGGGAACTTAGCCCTATTATTAGTGGATTTTGATAAAAGTTGATTAAATGTAATGTTGAAAAGTTAATAAAGTTTTAGATCTCATGTAACGTATGATTAGAAATTAGGTCGAATAAAATGAGTTTTGAAAAATGGAGACTAAATAAGAATATAATTTTCTTGACTGGAATTCAATAAATGGTAGCCCTTTTATCTTAACGAACACCCCATACTCTAGTTTAATATGACATCATGAGCAAGAAAAGAAAGAACCCATCACATTTTAAAGAAAACGTTGAACCCCAACTTTGAGGGTCTCTCACCGTCTCGTCCCTAGAGCATTGTGTAGGAGGTAAATCGCAGGATGTGTCTCAACAGGTCAGGGTACAAGAGCTATCATATTGGTACCCACAAAAAGTTCAATTTCAAACATTGTTAGAGGTATGAATCGAATCCTCACATCGCAGTTACCAACTCAGCTGATACTACTTCACTCATGTCTTTTGCACCACTGAACTATGCCTCGGGGGGCGAACCCACCACATTTTTCCCCCTATCTCTTGTGTGCTATCTATTTTTTCTTTAACTTCTGATTATACAATTTGGTTTCTTGATATAACATTTAGTGCTCATATATGCATAGTAAACTTTGACTCGTATATATAGAAATATTATCTACTAGGATTGGATCATTGGAGGTATTAAAATTTAGGATTCAACTATTTGGATTTTGGACATTCCTAGTGGACAATAAGTTTGAAATTGTGTGATGTGTAGAAAATTGTGCCATTGATTTGAAAAAGTGCGATTAAAATCAATGGCCAAGATTGCTGTTATATCAAACAATTCAAAGTAGTTGTCAATCACAATGTACCTGTAGCAAAATTGTAAAATTTATCAGATGCATCCTCTCATCGACTGTACTATGCAGCCAACCCAAACGTAGGGGCATGTAACCTGCCTGATCTCGCCACACCGAGAAAATGTTAATTGCAGAGATCGTTGGGGCATTGTACAACGAAAATTCTAGACAATCGACATAAATATATTTTTTCTATTTTTACGGAACTTAAAGAACACTTGTTACCTGAACATCAGAACTCTTACCTGAGCGGGAAAACTCTTTCCCGATTTAGGATGGAATTTTGAAATAGAAATGAAAACCTATTAGGCTCCAATGGTCTGCGCTATTTTTGGCCTTGTCTTGCCTATCCAAAATCGAATGTGTTATCTTTGTTGAGGATAACTTTAACGTGGATTATAAATAATAATAAAATATAAGATATTGGATTGCATCTCTTAACAAGGTTGGTTTTTAAGATGGAGGCCAAAACATAATTTGAGATCAAAGTTCTTAAAGCTCAAACGAGATTCCTAGGTTGGAGTTTCCAAATAAATCACCATCTTATAGGGCATGGTAAGATAAAATTTAACGTCATTTGAATATTGAAATAATTAATATTATGCAAAGGACTAAGCTACTCTTAAAAAGATCTTTTAAAATCGAACCGTAAGTCTTGATTACTTATATAGTCTCCAGTTTACACGTCTAATTATGATTACATAGAAAGGCATATAAAGAAAAGTCCAGGATTTGTTATTTTCATTCTAGAATGTGGGTGGGACAGGGCTGAGGACACAAGGATAGGGATGTATGAATGGTAGCCTAAAGTTGGATCAAAAGGAAGTGCACGGAAACTACAGAAAGGATACACACAAATCACAATAACTAGGGCTGCAAAAGGTTACATATAATAATATATAGAGAGAGAGTAGGAATGTCTACCCACACGCACGCATGAATAAGCTCAACCAAGACGTTTTTGCTTCATTAAATGTGTGATGTACAACCAAAATTCCAGAGGTGCACGAGGGCCTCCATTTTGTTTTTTTGTGCTTTTCTTGTTTTAAATTTTGCTAAAGTTTGGTACCCCTCTTATTCTCTCCCTACCATTATTTCATTCCAATTATTAGATGCATTTTTCTTCATTTATAATGTCTTTATAGATATGTACTAGTAAGATACCATTCCAGCCAACTCAAAACTTGCTGTTGAGCTTTCGGGCAATCACAGTTTGTCTTGTTGCCTTACTGTTGGCAAGGGTGTGGAAGCATGTGTGTAAATCTACTTGGGATATCGACATAAAATTCTTCGGAATGGGGAGAAATGGACTAGTTACTCGATTTTTATTAGCTTTTAGATAAATATGTTATTATTTTATTAGTATCATATTATATAGCCTATTTTACAGAAATATAAATATACATCTCGTGTTGCAACGAAATCTAATACTTTCTTTTGTGTTTCTTGTTGATGAATTGGACTAGTTCTTGTTGATGAATTGGACTAGTTCTGCAACTATAGGTACATCTTTAGAGTACAATTAACTGCTAAGTGGTGGAATTATCTAGTTTATTGATTGTTACTAACAGGATTTTTAAAGATGCTTTTCTTTTGTTTATTGCTATGTTTAATAATTCCACGGTCGATTACTCGATCATGTTTGACTTAGGATTATAGTTGGGGAGTGTTTTGTTTTTTCATTAATTGGAAGAAAACCAATCGATATTAATTTGATCTTATCTTGAAAACAAATGATCAAATAGATTGATTTGGACCGTACGCAGCCCTAAATTCAATCATACTTTTCTAATTAGTATTTTGTGAAACATCTCAATCTGATATGATTGGATTGGCTGTGATACTGAATGATGAAAAAGTTTATGTTTAATATGACAGTTTGGAAAACGAACTCGACTCATTAATTGGTTAGTTTGTATTTGATTGCTAAAGTGAGAGGTGACTGTGTCCCCAACTGTCATTTTAAAAAGTCTAATATGTTAAAAAATAAAAATTAGTCTTTTTCATTCTTTAATACAAAATGATCATCATTTTTTGAATTAAAAAAAAAAAAAACTTAATTTTTTTTTTAGAAAAATTGTTTATTTTAGTTTTTTTAAATAAAGAATGAGTCTGGCTTTCCAAATATGGAAAATCAAATACATCGTTTATTCTAATTTTATAATTATTGCATTTAATAAGTACTCTTTAAATTATTCAATTAATGTTGAATTAATTGATCATCGATAAATAAAAAAATATGTTTAATAAAAGATAAGAGGAAATTAATAAATATTTTTTTTTTTGAAAAATGTAAAATAAAGAATTAAAATAGAGAACATTATTAGAATGTATAAAAAATTTAAACTTGTTAAATTTAAAGATGATCTCTATTATACATGAGATTTTTTTATAAATGTAATATGCTTTAATTTAAAAATCAAATCTTGAAATTATGCTCAAGTACTTTTTATTTTAACTTTGAGAATGAATTTTATTTATACTTTAAAATAATTGCACATAAGTCTCGTATGATCCCAATTTTTTTGGGAAATTAGGCTTTGGAATAGTAATTTTTTGGAGAATGCGTTGTTTGAAAATATAGAAATATTTTGAATTTATGTGTAAAATTATTTTATAGAAGAATGTGCGGTTCAAAATGAGTTTTGAGAAAAAAAAATAGAGTTCAAACATGGATTTAGCTCTTGTTTGAGCTCTATTTTGAGAGAAAAATGAATTTTTGAATAGTAATTTTTGGAGAATATAAATTTCAATTTATGTGTAATATTATCTTATTGGAGAATATTTGTTTGAAAATGAGTTTTGAAAAAAAATGAATTTTTGGGCCTAAAAAAAAATATGCTGTAGGATGCTTCATTTCTTGTATTATTCAAACTACCTTTTAAATTATTGGGAATTGACATTTATCAATAAGGACATATTAGTTAAAAAATAGTAGATATATTTTAAAAAGAGTAAAATAAAGAATTTGTTGGAGTATATAAAAAAATTATTTTTAAATTTAAAAGTGATTTCTACAACGTAGAAGATGCTCTTTAAAAATAAGAAGATTCTTAGATAGCATCTTCAATGTTAGGCTCCGTTTGATTGGCAAGATTTTCAGGGAAGTAGGAAATTTTTT
>CAIGRS010081316.1:0-12381 GCA_903798395.1 Fraxinus floribunda | reverse complement strand
TCTCAATTTTTATTGTTTCGATCAAGGTCACGATAATTAGAATTAGAACTAATCAATCCTTGTGGGAACGATATTCGGACTCAAAAAGTCCACTTTATTACTTGTTAACGAACCGTACACTTGCGGTGGTTTTAATCCGAAACATATTTTCGTGAACAGACTTCATAGGTATTCTGAGGCAATATATGTTAAGAGAATAATTTTGACCTTGTTGATTAGAGATTATGTGTCTCTGATACCTGTAGCTAGAAATTCGATCTTAGATATTCTTTCAATTTGAGGCTATTTATGAGGCGAAGAAATTCAACCCCAGGTATTTTCAATCCAAAGCCGTTTTTTGGTCGAGATATTCTTTCAATCCTGAGAAATTTTATCTAGGATACTCTTCAATAAGAGGCTAAATTTTAATGGTGGAGATACTCTTTCAATCCCAATAAATTTTGACAATAGAGGTTAAATGAGTAAGTAAATTAACTATGGGTTCTAAGACTTATCTTTCCTACAAGTAGCTTAATTCAACCTAACAAGTAGTACGTGTTTTTTTTTTTTTATAATCGTGAATGTTCGGGCCAACTTGCGCGCATCTCGACTAATCCTACGGAATCCTAAACTTTACGATCGGGAACTCACTTCAGTGATCCTGAGGGGACTCGAACTGGTGACCATTGGGGAGCAAACCAACAAGTAGTACATGTTAATCTTAGAAAAAGTAGAATTATTTAGAAAGTCAACTTTGAGCACAATAAAATATATTTAAAACTCTAAAAATTACTTTTTGAGTAACTTTTTCCCCGCGTACTTGAGCTTAGAAAAAGTAAAATTATTTAGAAAGTCACTTTTGAGCTCGATAAAATATATTTGAAGTTTTAAAAATTACTCAAAACATTAACTTTTGTTGAATTTTTTTTTCCCGGAATTTTAGTACAAAAGGTTTAACTTTTTTAGCCCTTGCTTGAAAATCATTGTAATGAGATTTTTGAGGAAAATGAATTTTAGAATAACGATTTTAGGGAGAATGTGGAGTTAAAAAGTAGGAAAAATTTTTAAATTTATGTACAGAAAATTTTATTAAGATAATATGTGGTTGAAAATAAGTTTGAGAAAAAAATTTATTTTGATGCTCGTCAAACAGGGGCTTAGTACAAAAGGTAACCTGCGGGCAAACTATCCTATTCCTGTGAACATAATCTAATTCCGAGTATCCTCCACTCTTCTAAATATAGTAAGGTGAAGTGTTATTTGGAGTATAGAGTGTGGAGATTATTCTTATCATTGAAGATCATGTTCAAACATGAGCGTTCAACAAGATACTTCTTGCAAACCTCATCAAACAAAAGTTTTTTGACCAAGTTAACATAACCACCTGTCTCAAAAGTCGATGTCATGGAGAGCTGTGGAGATTATTCTTATCATTGAAGATCATGTTCAAACATGAGCGTTCAACAAGATACTTCTTGCAAACCTCATCGAACAAAAGTTTTTTTACCAAGTTAACATAACCACCTGTTTCAAAAGTCGATGTCATGGAGAGCACACACGAAATGAAAAAGTATAAGCTCCCCAAAATTCTCCCCCACAAGCTATCTCTAAACTCTTACAGATAGTCGTATCGAGTTACAGAAGAAAAATTGGACAATACTGGCATACATAATGAGACAACTGACAATACAGAGATATAATCATTTTGTGACCATTTAGCTAATAAATTATGTGTATATATGTTCGATGACAACAGGTGTAAAGTGGGTTTTACTGAAGCATAATGGCATGTCTTTGCCAAGCAATCCGCGTAATTACTGGAAATAGCCCTTTCGGCCCCGGTGTGGAGAACATAGTTCATTCTCTGGGGGATGTAGGATCCAACATTCGAGTCGGAGTTGCCATTTCTTGCTAGAGGCCTTAAATATCCAGCAACTCGAAAGAATCAACCACCACTTTAAGTTTGTACCGAACTTTTCTCCACCGTCTTTCATTTGCTCCAACAATCAAAGTATAGTATCTTCCTGCACAAAGTACATCATTCCAAGTTTGTACAAAGATGTATGAACAGATACTGAGTGCAGTTCGCAAATCAAGATTGATGTTCTTTGAATCTGTAGATTCTATTCTACTCGAGGATTAATTCTTAGAGCGTGCTTGGCTAATCTTATAAGCAACTTTTTTTGGAAAACATATTTGACATTTTTTTGAAAAAATCAGTAATTTATGAGCACAGGAAACTATGGCCCTTACCTTAAAAAAAAACAAAAAAAAAACAAGTACGTTCACTTCTTTTTGGGCTAAGCCAAGCATGCTTATACACTATCATTCCTAATAACATAGTTTCACCAGCATTGGGTTCAAACCAAGCACTAAGATTAGTTTAGCTGCAGTTTACGCTTTTCCATTTCTTTTGATGGGTTTTTGGTATGAATTTAGAGTGCACCTTATTGCCAAGCTTAAGAGAGCTAAAATCTGAGGACCTCTAACCCTAAGCAGGATTCCGACATGAACAACGAGTATCGAACCAAAACCTAGTTGTGAATGAAACTGAAAGAGAGCTTAGCCCCAGTTTGGTCCCATTTTTTAAAACTCATTTTTAACCACATATTTCATGGGATCCACAACTTTTATCAAAATCAGTTTTTAGCTAAACCAAATAGGGGCTTGACAAGCCAATCAGTTGAGCATGGAGAGGAAAGTCAGGAAACGTACCTCTTGCATATCCACTATTTTGTCTACCTGAATTGGTGCAGAATAAACATTCCTTACAAGATTTGAATCCACCTTCAAGCAAATAAATCTTATTAGGAAACACTTAATACAATCTTCAAAATGCGGCGCTTGTTGAACCACGCACATATAGCTGAAGAAAAGATTGAATGACTGGAATTATAAACGCAGGATAAAAGAGAAAAAAACTGCACTTAGTATTTATTGAAGTAATTTACACTGACCCTGTTCGCTAAGGCTGTCGAGGCGAAGCTCAATGAGAGCGATGAAACTGCCATGCATGCCTATCTTTGTTCAAACCGTTCTAACTTTATAATTCTTATGGATAATGTTTTCTTTGGATTCATTTTGGTATGGATAATGTGCTTCTCGATAACATCTCCAATTGTTGCGTAAATTTAGAGTATGGAAAACGTTTTCAACGGAGAGAAACAAAGAAAATGTAAATTGTATTTTCGGAAAAAATTGCGTTGGCCTTAGTATTTGACCATGAAAAGAAATGGAAAAGGAAAAGAAAAGAAAGAAAAAACCGACGAGACAGTGCAATAAAATTGAATGGTTAGATATGTATAAATATTTAAAATGACGATTAGTGATCTAATTTACTGTGCTACAATTTTTTCGTGTTATTACGAAGAAAAAAATCAGTTAAGAGTCGACAATGTTTGATGAGTGTTGCATTCAGGTCTTTAACCTACCAAATATGTCATGTATGTCTCCCACCTTTCAAAATCATGGAAGCAACAGCATGATCGTGATCCCCACTTGATGGAAAACATACGTGAAAGTCGCTTGATGCTTTGTAAAAGGAATAAAAACTCATTACTAAGGTCTAAGAGAATTCGAAATGGCACGAAGAAGCTAATGCTTAGCAAAACTTTCGAGGAATTTTGAAAAATTGAAAAAAAGTGACAAAATGGAGATCAGTTAATAGTATTGGACGAAGAAAATAGAAAATAAAAACTACAGACTATGGGTGAGGAAGGGACTGAGTCGGGGTGACGAGACGAGGCTAAACTAGAGAGCACGATTAGAGAAGGAGATGCAAATTTGTTTCCGAATGCAAGTGAGAGCTGCACAGAATTACAGTTAGTGTCCGGTTTTTGCTTACAAATAGAACATTACGTAATAGAAATGATCGGAATAGAGGTTATTAAAGATTCTGAAAAAATTTCTAGATGATGCCCCGGCGTACTCTGAATTACTATCTTGAGGAAATTTGTTGAGTCCTCTCTTCTCTTGCGAACTTGATTCAAATGTCTGATAAACTGACGGACCTGGTGGAATGGACGATTTCTGTCTGCAAACTATTGAGCATGAATTCTGATAGTGGTGCTAATGCTACTGTTTATTGTTGGAAAAATGGTTCTATACTCCAAAATTAATGGGACTAGACATTTTCACGTACTCCGCAAGATGATTAACAAGTTTTATTTATTTGTTGGGATTTCATTTAATTTTGAATGAAATGTTTTGATCGCATTTGGAATTTTAAATAAATGAGAATTTGATTGTATTGTTAACTTTGTCCCATATAGCCTTGAAAAAATATTTTGATTTATATTGTGGGAATTCACTTGCAGCCATTTCTCGTATTGTTCGAGCGGTTAAAATTTTTCTGCATTGGTGGCAACGTTTCGTAGGCAATTTTTCAGAGGATTCCTTACGAGCCTCTTAGAATTATGTCGTCATCCTTGTAGTTTTCGCTTAGAACTTTCATTCTGGCCTCTACTGCTTGTACTTCGACTGGATTTATGACTCATTTTCGAACAATTTTTTTTTTATTGTAGCTTTTTTACTCAAGGATGGTCAAGATCATGGTTATTTTCGTTCAAGCTTTCCCACAAACGACATTAATTTGTTAGCTTCAAAATTGAGATGAACAAATTCCTTTTGCGTAACCAGAATTTTCCCTTCTAAAACTTACTAAATTTCTTACTCGGACAATGAGAGAAATGACTATTTTAAAGGAGACTTTCAATTTTTCCCATTCTTTTTTTGTTCCCAATTGTGCCTATTTATAGATTATTGCTAAGGCTATGAGGGTAATTAAATGTTTTCTTCTAATGACACATGAAGTCATTGATTAATGTTTTCTTATTCACATGTTCTTCCATAATGGTTTTTGCTGATGTGGAATAACCTGTGAAAGTAAATGAGTTCTTTTTTTTTTGCATTCACATGTCTTGTGCTCATCTTTCGTGTTCAAGATTAAACATGTCTTCGTATTATAAATGCTCATTGACAACGGTCCAAGTTCGCCCATGACATGATAATTTCTACAAGTGTTCGTTGATATTCCCTTCATTGATCTAATGTAAAATTAATTGATAACAGGGCATTACCACGATGGAGACGGAAGAATTACTATGTATTTGCCAGACCGGTTTGGTCGGGAAAAAAAAAAACGTATTGCAATTTAGGTACTTGGGCATGCTTTACGTATTTTACTGAGCATAAACAAATAATTGACATATCAAATGCATCCATTTCTCAATTATATCCAACTGAATTCAGAATACCTAACATCTTAGTGTCCAAACCGATTATTTGTATATTGAAGTCATTTCACATTCTAGTTAACCAAAAAATCAATTAATAAGACCTTTGTGTCTTTCGTGTCGAGTTCTTTTAGGAGGGCCATTTCCTTAACCTTTGCTTGTTTCCAACATGATTAGAAATTCTTTTGTTCACTTTTTCAATGATAAAAAGAAATTGAGAACATATTTGATCGAAAGAAGGGGGAATAATTGGATTTGTTGAGGGGTAGGGCGAGGGAGATACAAAATTCAATTCAAGCATCTCTTTGTCTACTTTCTAATGATTCAAATCTTCTCAGACTATCCACAGCAATCACAAATGCCTATAGAACCACAAAATCAACTTTACAACACATTGCGCAGAGACAGTTACATTCCAAACGCAACCTAAAAAAAGGCACTCTTGGAGTTCCTCAAACAAAAATTTACAAACTCTGTAGATTGCTCATATTCTACAGATTCTGCAGGGGTCATATTGTTCGAAGAAATCCACGAACTTCAATAAGGAAACTGTGTAAATTCTTCCGGAATCTCTGGAAATTTACACGGTCAAGTGTCGTAGAAAGGTCGTTTGAATTTGTGAGAGACTGGAGAGCATTTGTTAGCCGTAATCGGAACATTTGGTTTGTCTGCCTTTCAATCAATTCATTCGCTAAATTCTGCAACAACAATTCCACCTCAGAAAGACGAAAATCAGCAGATAATATGTCAATCATCAACCAACCGTAATCCGGGCAAATCGTATCATTACAGCTGAGGTATTTTATTTCTAAAACCAGTTCACCAAAATTTGCATGGAAATCTATGCAAAATCCATCACGACTTGATTCCAATAATCTCTAGTTTAACATAAGGTAGAAGAGAATGACAATTATGGCGTGTCTGGTAAGTGGATTAGATTCAACAATATTAAGAAAGAAAATAAGCTAAAATCTTGTCGAAGGTGGTGTAAAGTGCGTACCAAACATGCAGTAAAAGTAATCCTAATTGTTAGTTCCACAACAATTGCATAACAATCCATATCAATTAAATTGCACTCGTATGATCCGCAAACCCGTGTTGTTCTTTTAGTTCATTTAAGTATCTTCACAACGATTAGAGAATAAGCTTTACAGCATCTAACAGACAAAGATGAGAGTCTGACTGTTCCTTGATTAAGCATGTTGAGGATATATGACAGCTACGAGTGCTTAGGGGGTATATCTTAACTATTACTCGACCTTTTCGAAGACAGTAAATTTAAAGAGTTACCAAATTTATTGATACTCAAGGTGTATTGACAGTAGAGAAAACCAACATACCTGATAAACACTTTGTTCACACAGTATCAATGGGAAAAGTGCATCTGCTGCAGAACTTACGAGATCCATGCTGAAACCACAAAGAAATATAACCATCATAATATGTTTACTCACATCAAAACAACCCGAACAATATGGTCATTAAATGTAAACAATATCATATATGAATAGTTGTAGAGAGGACCAGTATTAAAGCAGTTAAAATCTTGCAAGTTATAGTGTCTAAGTGATATGGAGTACTGTATACAAAAAATATGCACTACATTTCATACGAACTAATAGCTTATTTAAATAATATTCACCTGTAGTCCTCAAAAAGAAGAAGTTGCAGCAATGAACAAAGGAACCGACTCAGTATGCCTTCTCGAACTATTCCACCAGGATCCTTATTACTGGTAGCATGTGAACCTAAACCAACTTTACCCATTCCTTTTTCCTTATAATGGTAGGACGCAAGTGCTTTTAGAGCCCTTAGACACAAGTCAACAACTTCACCGTCCTAATCAAGGAAAAGAAATAAAATGGTGAAGGGAACCTGCTTAGTAGACATTTAGCAGCGGAATTCTAATGGCACAATTTTTTGTTTTTTCGAAATTGACAAGATGAACCAATCCTTCTGGGAATAAACTCTAGTATTTAACTACAGACTCGTACATCCGGCACCAGAATTTACCTGATGATGAAGCCCGAAATCAAGAGTTTCTGCTATATGACCAAAGGCTTCAACGTTTAGTTGAGCGACCACTTCGGGGTAAACCTCCAGCAAGTGTGATAGTAGTGAGAAATACTGTCCAAGGAAAAATATTAGTTCCCCATTAATGCTCCGAAGTTTTCTCCTCCATAAATCACACACCAAAAAAGAGAAGAAAAGAAAATCTATACACTGTGACAAAGTTTGGGATATTTCAGCAGCTCCAAAGTAATTAGAGGGGTTACTATGTGAAGACCCATAAATACAACCTGTACAAGGAATGTATCAGGAAATTTAGGAATAAACTATGGGAAATATGCAAGACAAACACTGTGTTCATCAGATGGGAGTGCTACAAGAGTGTACCTGAGAAATGCTCACACCATAAGCCTCAAGGGGTTCAGATGCAAAGTCAACCTGTACATATGTTTTCATTTGAATCATGAAAGCTTCATATCATATGTAATTCAAAGACAAAGGCAAAAATAATAATAATCCATTAACAGGACAAGAATCTGCAAAATGCAATGCAACTAGACACTTGATCTTGAACATGATCCATAGCCAAAAAAGGCACAGATTGCTTCTGTTAACTTGTCAATAGCTTGAGGAGCACTCATGTTCTTGTCTCTCATGTTATCCCATGATAATAGGTCAAATGCTACCTTGAATTTGTCCTCTTTCTTGTATTTCTTTTGTTGATTGGACATAAATTCAAATTGGAGTATTCAAGTTGCGGATCGCTTAGTTTGAGATTCTAGATAAATCCTTTCAAATTGTTTCCTTTTTCTTGACCTGTGAGATCAAATAAAATCAGGGAGCTTTCATTCACAGCCCAGAAATCTCTCCCAACAACCAAGTTCTTCCTTCACCCACTACCGAATTTAAAACAAAATTTCTGTCTCGGCCAACTCCAACTCCAACTCCACCTCAACTTCAACCCACCACCTCTCAACCTCGCCATTCTCATCTCTGTTCTTCTCTGGCCTAAGGTCTATCAAAACATAAAGCAGAATCTAAGAGCCTCCTTATAGCTTGATTTCTATTATGTTTAATCTTGCTGCAATTAGAAACAATTGTACTATAACCTAATACATGAGAAGATTTGAGAAATGATAACTCAGAAGAGCTCCGTATTTATAGATGCTTTTCTCTCTAAAAAGTGGAAAAATAAGCAATCTCTTGTATGTATCAATGCAGATAGGAAAAGTAAGTTAAATTTTGACCCATGAAAAAAATAAATTGTACTTGAGAATAAAAATCAAACACAATTTTCTACACAAACAAAATAATGTTTTTGTGTTTTCTTGGAAAAAATAGGGGCATCATGGGAGACATGGAAATATCCTTTTTTCTAGAATCTTCAACATCAAAGCTTCAATAAAGATAAAAGTTAGAAGGTCGAATAAAAGATTGCAATGGAGAAAGCCCTCTTGCTCTTGAAATAGGCAAGTAGTAGATTTAGAGCAGCAGTGGGATCCGGGTTTAGGTACTTGATAATAAATAAAAGCAGGACATTCGTAAAAACTTGACATGAAAATGTTGCACACTATCACAAATGGTTCCTGCTTCTTTGAATTCATTTGAATGGTTGTCTCATAATAGTTCCCAGTATTCCAAGAGAAGAGTTATCCTAGGACTTTCCCTATTCACATTCCGTACATGCCACTGAATATTACAAATGTGATAAATCCAGTGCCCTCGGGAGAAAAGAAATTTCTTAATGGAAAAATGTACGAGTAAAAGAGTTACCAGATCCTTCGAACACAGATTTGTAAGGAGTTGTAGAAGGGCCCGTAAATCCTTATACCTCTCTGTATCTGCTTCACTGAGTAAGCTGTTTGAAAGGCTAACTGATATCTGAAAGTCAAATTATAAATCATGTCACATGAGCAAAACAAATAGGATAGTGAAATCTCACAAAGTGTCAACTTTCTACTCGATTATTAATAATTCCTTTACAAACAGTGATCAAGATTACTTAAATAAATAGTCATGCCACTGTACCACAATAATCCAAAATATGTGCACTCCAATTTGGTCAAAAGAGCATCAATTGTATTCCATCTTTTACTGTCCATATCTTGCTCAATTGCATGCTTAGCAACATCATCCTTGTCCTAAAACGTTGACATTGTTAGTCCCTCCAACCATTTGTTAAGATAATATGTTGAGTAAGCCCCCTCCTTATATCCATGCTCTTATTGGTACTTAGTTCACCACCAGAACATGACTTTTATGTGTGGGTTAGTGTAGATTACAATTTGAGAACTGGGTTTGAGTTTAAACGCAATTTTTAATGTAATATTTTCTTGACGTGTATTTGAATTTTAGACCAAGTATTTAAAATCCACTCTCTAGATGATACAAAAATTGGATAACATTGAAAAGGATTTCAAGACACTCCATGTTTGTAAAGGCTTGACATCCATCATTAAGAGTTACAAAATGCAGGACGGATTTGACTGTGATTTCAAGTCTGTAAGAAGCCAAGAACTCATAACTATTGAAACAAGTATATTCTCTAAATCTTGCTTTTCATATCTTATTTTCAGAAGTACCCGCACAAATAGCAGTATATGTACATCTGCACTCTGATGAACTGTTTTTTTATGAAACTTTATAAGGAAGTTGGTATTGCTCCAACTATTGCACCTATCCAAGACAGATCACCCAAAAGGGAAGATTCTAGGCATCTTTCAAGGAACAAGAGAAAGGAACTCAATTCTACCCAAAGGAAAAATCAAGTCAATAAATAAGAATTACAGTGAGTTATTAATATGCAAGACTTCGATACACAACTATTTTTTTATGAGAACCATCATTCGACATTAGCAGTATGCACTGCATGACACTGCCATCAACATCGTGATAAATCTTGGTCCATGCTTAGTGCTTTCTTTCTTTTGCCATTGCTAGTTCTATTTGTAAATTGAACTGGAGAGGAAATGTGGGGATATCAATGAAGGCAATGAGATGATTCCTAAAGTTCAAATCCCTACAACACAAATCTGAAGGATTAATGGTGGGAAGGAATTAAGAGAAATAAAAACAATTTGTAGTAGTTAAAATTTCAATTTATAACCTCCTCAATATATTTTCATAGGGTTTTGCACTTTATGTAGAGCCCATGGGTTAGTGATTATCTGTGGACTGTCATCCTTGTCATGCTTCGTTGAAGACGGATTTGCAGTCCTATGTTCTTTGATAGAGTCACATTTACATGTATAGGAAACTGATCTAATACATTCACATTAAGTTTCATTTATGATTTAAAATAGCTCAAGTGCATCCACTGTTTTCACTATTAGCCTATTGTAAGCCTTACTAGGCATTCTTACCAGCAACCTTATTAAGAAGTCCCAGTACATATTCATTCGAAGAGGAGGTGCTAGACATCTATCATAACTGTTTTTGGATGGATAACATTTTCGATGACATTCTAGAGGAAGAAATTTTATTCTTCAAACAATTTCTAGAGAGTACACTGTCGCTGTTCGTTTTGCAGCCCAATATAATTTCATTTTGCTCCATCTCTAGCAAACTAAGACAAAGTAGGGTTTTTACTGAACATATACATCTTGTACCCTCTTTAGCAGTTGTATATTTATTGAATTGTAACGTTTCTACTTCCATTCTTTTTCTAGCCAAATTGTTTAGATTACTTTAAAGAATTAATGACCGGCCAAAAAGAATACCTTGCCGATATTGTGAGATGAGTACAGCTGAAGCAGACGTGTACAGAAGTCAACAGCAGCAGCAGTTTCACGGGCTTCTAAGTAGATTATTTGTCCGTCCACCCAATCGACGACAAATTTGAGTAGAAGATAGACAACCACTGACTAATATAGGCAAAAATAAAACACATTAAAAATCAATCCAATGATGTTCAATTATTTTCACCGAGAAGGGGTGAAATTAAATACACAACCAACAATCAAGATAAGCATAAAATTTAGAAACAATAAAAAAGGTGTTCAACATATCCACAAATTATTAAGCAGAAATTTAATGACAATAAATTAAATCATAAATAACCTGTCAAAGGACAGGAAAAATGCATCAAATTTTGTAACAGGAGGAAAACCGTAAATAAGAGTATTCAATGTGTTTATTATACATGTTTTTACAGCAGATAATTCTTCACATCCATAGTACATTTGAGTTGATTTTTAAATATGGAGTTGTAAGTTTTGCTTAAATAGCAGAGAATTTTCAATTATAATGGAGCTTAAATTGTAATTTTTACATGAGACCTAGTGGAAAAACATGGAAAATAACTGGCCATATTTTGCTCAAAAGCACTAATTTAGTTAGATTAACTGAATTTTAATCATCTTATTGAATAAACCTGTCAGTTTTGTCTAGTTGAAATTTCTTGATTAGAAAATTGCATGTTTTCCCCAACTTTTATTCGCCTTTACTTCTACTGCAACAATTTTCACTAATCCCATAAACTTGTTTTTGTTAAACCTGGTTTAGATGCTGTGAACAATACAAAACCATAATGCTAAATCAAACAAAGGAGAAGAAGAAGAAGAAACTAAGAAGAAAATGATATTGGGGGCTAGGGTTACATTGTTGGGAATGAACATTGGTGCCTCCAAATGTTAGAGCAAAGTGAAGATACAAAGGGGTATAAATACTACAAAACAAGGAAATAGCAAAAGGACTAAACTACCCTTAACCTAATCTATTTATTACATTAACATCCTCCTCAAACTCACGATGCTACAACAAGAAGCAACGAGAGTTTGTCCAGCAAGAAACGAAAACGATGAATCGGATGTGACTTCGTGAACAAGTTAGCAAGCTGCAACGATGAAAAGACAAAAGGTAGGGAAGAAGTGTCAATCTGTAGAAATCAAATCTTCAAAATTACTTGTATATCAACTAAGCCGAACAAAGAACTCGAAGTTGATGATAATGAAAAATCATCATCCACCAATCTAACCAAATGGATGCAAATTTCAAATTTTGGATACACCGAACCAACATCAAATCAAATTCCAAATTAACTGGACATAAACCAAACCAAATTCTCAATCCCACGATCTGGGCCAAACTGCAAACCAAATTTCCAATCCCATCAACTGGGCCAAATATGCAATTCCATCAACTGGGCCAAATTGCAAAC
>CAIGRS010081256.1:0-14374 GCA_903798395.1 Fraxinus floribunda | reverse complement strand
TGGAAATGCAGAAATTTTAGCTTCTCCAATACTATGAGGATTCAAAGTGTATACATGATCATTATTTAGCTATTCAATGAACATGTCATCTTTTCTTTCTTATATGATCATTGCTCCATTAATAGTCACTTTGTGCCTTCAAAATTAAAATTTTTATCTAAAGAGATATTTGTCATCAGTGGCAAAATTGCTCATTGGTTTACGTAGTGTCATGAGCAAATTGGACACTCTCTCTTTATAAGTCGGTCAGTTTTAAACGTAAGTTATACCAAGCGTGTTGGTACTTATTATCGGAATAGACATTTTTTTATAGTAACGCTTGTTACGGATGAGCCAACTCGGCATGAGTATTGATACAATGTCGTTTGGTATGAAAATGATAATTATCATATTATCACATCCTGGCGAAATTGTTGTTATATAAAATTTTAACTAGTTTTACATTTTAGAGATGAAACATCAAAAGTCGATATGAAATAATGAATAACTTGAAAATTTTCGAGAGTTTATTTGTAAGTAGGATAGTTATATTCATATCATAAAAATTTATTAGTTGCATCACATTTTAATTATATTTTGAAATTCTCAATTTTTATTTTTTGTGGCACTTAGTCCTTAACAAATTTTCGACGTATTCTTATTCCCGACATTTCATTAATTAGTTCATCTTGTCTCATGTAATAATTTTCTTAAAAAAGTCCCTTAGAATTATATAAAAATATTTATTTGCCGGTCTAATAATAATAATACTAATAAGGGTCCGTTTGATAGATAAAAATAAAAATGAATTTCAATTCCGTGTTAGTTGGAAAAAAAAAAAAATCTACCAAACGAATTCGTTTTCATGAAATACTTGAAATTTGGTTTCCATTTCTACGTTACAATCAAACGATCAAAGTGGAATTCGTTTAACATTTTTCATGGAATTCGTTGCAATCAAACAATGCCTAATAATGATAATCCAGATGACAAAATATTTTTCGATAATTCTTTTAATAGAAATAATGTGCTAAATGAAATGTTAAATATAAATTTTCGATAAAAAAATAGAAAATAATTATTGAATGAGGAAACGGATTAAAATCGCGATGTTAGTATGTTATTTTAACTTTCGTGTATTTATTCAGCTATATGTTTTCTGCCCAATTCCACAAGAAGAATCAGAATGGAAGAGCAACAGCAGCGGCAGATGAAGAAGAAGAAGAAGAAATCCAAAGGAAAAATCATCAAAAAGAAGAGGAAAACGCAGCAACGAAAACCTGAGTCAAATATGCTTTTCAGTTTACTTCTGGCAGCCATTTCTACCAACTCTAACGCTAATAAGTTTCTCATAAAACAATGCTTGAACCAACTATATCTCTCTCTATCACAGGAGTTTTCTAGCCCCATAATTTCTTTGCTTCCAGTTCTTCTCAAATCAAAGTAAGTGCAAGAACAATTGGCACCTTGTTTGGTTCCTTTTTCGCCCCTTTATATACGCTTTAATGATGGTCTTTATTTTGAGTAATTTTTCACTATCAATGGAAAATAATATTATAAGATTGCACTTTGTGTAATATTTAATGATGGGCTAATGAAAAATTTTGTTCTTTTTGTTTGGTCAGGCGTGTAATATTAGTTTTGATGCAGAAACTGGAGAAGACTTTTTTTTTTTTTTTTTTTCCTTTTTTGAAGGTTGCACATTAAACTTAGTTTTTGGTTTTTTTTTTTTTTGTTGTTGTTTTTTTTTTTTTTTTTTTTTCCTGTTTAGAAGGTTGCACATTAAACTTAGATGTTGGATTTTTATTTTGTTGTTGTTGTTTAGAGTTGTTCAATGCTCTATATTTGATAAATTTATTGATTATTGGTTGATTTCTGTCATATATGTATAATCTACCAAGTCTAATTTTTTTCTCTTTTTATTAGCTGTGCTGAAATTGTATGTAAAAGTGTGGAGATCATTGGGGCATTGTCGCTGATGTCGCTTGAGTCAAATGAAATGATTTCTTTA
Source organism: Fraxinus floribunda (assembly GCA_903798395.1). Taxonomy (NCBI): domain Eukaryota; kingdom Viridiplantae; phylum Streptophyta; class Magnoliopsida; order Lamiales; family Oleaceae; genus Fraxinus; species Fraxinus floribunda. Next base: position 12,384 of record CAIGRS010081256.1, on the reverse strand, counting down.
GATGGAGAAATTGTAAAGGGCCTAATCTTGCTTCTTGAAAGTACTAAAAGAAGAATATCAGTGGCTGCCTGCAATGCCATCCTGGATTTATCTACAACAGCAGCTGGGCAACGACGACTACTTGAACTATCTGCTATGGATAAACTTATGTGAGCATCTTCCAGAAAATCTACTTGAAGTTNAAATCTAGATCAGAATTGTTGGTGCTTATATAAATACGGAAATGATAACGAATTTTTTGCCTTATGAAGTATTCCTAGACACACGAGAGTGCTTATGGTTTGATGATATATAATTGTATCTAATATAACAATGTTTTTAGAACTGAATCATGAGACGTGATGCATATTAGAATTCATAGAGTTCTATTTTGAAAATTTGGATTTCAATGGGGACGTGAGGATTTGATCTCTATCAATAACTACAGAATATGATGTTTAGGTTTTGGCTTGATATTTGGGCTGTTATTTCACTTGGGACATGATCTATAACTAATTGTTGTTGTTGGGTTATGGATTTGTTGATTTATTTATTGATTGGGCAGAGATAATAACATTTTTTTTTTGGATTGGGCTTAAGTTAATTTCGTTCGGCCTGCTGCTTTGTTGGTTTGGACTTGTTGATTTGTTGGATTATTTCAAAATTTAAGGCTTGTTGTTCAAAGTAGTGTGCGTTATCAAGAGTAGGTGTTGATTGGGCTTTGACTAAATTCTTTTCCCTTTCTTTGGTGCCTCGTGGTGTATAGTGGCAAAATAATGATTTTTGGTGAGCATGAGAATGCAGAGGGAAGAAAGAGACGGAAAAAAATACAAATGATTTTTGTTTTTGGTTAAGGAGGAGAGAGAGACATGGGAGTGCAGATCGTTGAGTTTTGGTTGCTCGGGTACTAGAGTTTTGGATTCTTGGAGGAGGATCATCTTTGGATGTTTCGTATGCGTTGTTATGTAGGATTTCTTCCAACTGCAACATCTTGGCCAACGATATATTGCTGGATTTTTGGTTAGTGCATTGATTGCTAGAGCTTTTGTCGAAACACAAATTATGTGTTTGACTGAGTTCTCTCAACTGATTCAGCTCACTGTGTGGTCGGCACACTTTGTGAATTTCTTTTGAAAACTCTTATTGGGGTGCGAGCTCTCTGAAGTGGCTTTGGAGTAGTTCTTGACTGTTTCTGCACTATTTGTTGTTATTGGATCTCTTCTTCGTGGGCATGAGCATTGTCGCCATCGCCATTTTATAATTGCAAATTGATGCTTTTACCGGTATCAATTTGAGGGGATGTCAGTGGGATATAAAGAAAGCTCGAATATAAGAAAAACTAGTGGAATATAAGAAAAGCTCAAATATAAGGAAACTATCATTAGTGAATATTTGTAATTGATAGCCATCATATTTATTTGTGATTTTGGTTTTATATAATAAGAGAATCTCTCACATCGAGAGACATCGAGCCTTGTTGAGTATCATTGAGTATATTTGACAATATGTACCACAATTTTAGTACTTGATTAGATGAATATATATCATTTCTCATGGAATAATGCTTTATGTACAAACTGGGGATCATAATGTGGCAGGTGATGTGGGTGAAATGATAAGGCTATTTAAATGTGCGGATATGAGACTCACTTTATTGGCCAATGCCATTTCACATGTGGATCATCTCCAATTTGTTTAATAAAATTTGATTACCTTTCAAAAAAAAAAAACTATTCTCAATAATTTGAAGCCAATGGTTACATGCTCACTTAGAAGTAATAGCAATATGAGAAAGTAGTTGCCTGACTGTCGGATCCAAAATGGAGAAAATCATTTTTTAAAAAAAAATTGAGTTCTGCTACTCGTACAGGGGCTCTTCACATGGGCTTTGACAGGGAGCTGAGGTGCATCTGTCAAAGAGGCCCTGTACAAGATGCTTAATACAAAAAAAAATTATGGTGTTGCTTGTTGACTGAGCGCTTTAACTATCCTTGTTACTTTATATCCTAATATATGAAAAGTGGAAGAGTATGCCTCAAGTTTCTACATTTAAAGTATACTGCTAGATACAACAATGATTAACTATTGAATTTCGAAACAGACTGAGAAGGCTCCTGCATGCACCATTCTCTTCCCCGTGTACACTTATCATCTTTGTAAATCAAAAGGAAATACTTGCTTTGTGCAATTTAACAATAAGAGAAGTTTAAACCAAAATCTTTATATTCTTCCCTCATAAATATTTATGTGCGTACAATTAGAATACTTAACTATATCTTGGATTTCGAATCAGTTTTAAGTTGAGAATGATGTTTCGAGATAGTTAGCATTTCAGCCTTTGGTAGTTATATATTTGTTGGTCAATTGATGTTCTAATTACATGGTATTTAGTTTCACGAATTACATAAGTTCTCCAATTTTTTTGACCGCGTAAAATTGTTTTTTCCTAACATCCAGTAGTCTTTTCTTTGTTCAGGCCTCTAAATCTCTGTCTGGAATAGTTTCTCTATGTGCTGATGTAATAATGTTTAAGGAAGATGATTTCCCAATAATGATTCTTCAAGCTGCCATTACTCTTATCAATTCTTGTACTATTGAGCAGATGCAAAATATCCCAACAGAACTTTCTGATTCTTTACTGGTTTATTTAAGAAGGCTATGGGTTGAAGTATGTAAACAAAGGTTATGCAGCAGCTATCTGAAATGTGGCCAGGAAAAAGGTTTCTATACAAGCAACATCAAAACAAACAATCTGGCTGAAAGTGTTTTTAGGCTATCCATTACTCATGGTCAATACCAAGGACCTGTAAATATTGACAATGTTAAGAGAAGCATTTTCAATCAGGAGGAAGCTAGTTTTGAACGCTTTCTATCGAATTATTGGGAGGTATCACCTTATCTAATAAGGGATGCCAAAGAGACGTCAAGTAGGCAGGACAATGTTTTCATTCCTTTTGTTCAGTTTCTTAAATCAAAAGAGGCAGTATATTCCTTACTTCCTTCAGTGCTAAAAAGTATTACTTCCTGCCCACCAATTGCATCAGATGAACTCGATATCCTTCATTTTATCAAGGATGTAAGAAATCATCTTGGTTGTCCAATAATTTACCACCAAGATATTCGGGTTATAAAAACGCAAAGCAGAAAAGAGTTGCAATATTTTCAGGAGAAATCAGATTCTTGCTGCTCGGCTCCTCATATTCTGCACGTAGATGATATTTTGAAATGTGAGGAAGCATATAAAGAGGGTTACTCAATCGCTCTGCGTGGTATGGAGTTCCGGTTTCAAAGTATTGCTGCTATTGCAGAAGGGTTAGCATCCCTCTTTGGTCAGCCTTCAGCTGGGGTAAATATGTACTTGACCCCTCCTAACTCTCAAGGATTGGCTTGTCACAGTGATGACCACTGTGTTTTTGTATGCCAACTTGTGGGAGTAAAAAAATGGACGATTTTTCCTCCGTCAAGTCCCCAGTTACCTCGCTTGTATGAACCTATTGATTGCTGCCATAGTTTAGATGTTGAAAATAAGATGATTGACGAACGCAAACAGTTTTTGCTGGAAGAAGGTGATATCTTATATATTCCTAGAGGTTTCCCTCATGAAGCACGGACAATTATTGACGATGATAAGTTTGACAAAAATGCTGGATTCTCTTTACATCTGACTCTGGCCATTGAGATTGAGCCTCCATTTGCGTAAGTAATTTCTCAAACTTGTTTTAACTTGGTTGTGAAAAAGGATTAGAATTAATATTTGCCTGGCATTCTCACTATCCTAAGCAGTTAGCACTCTGCCATGGCCTTCCTTTGCCAGAGACGGTTTATCTAATAACTGCTTTTGATCATTTACATTTTATGTTAATATCAGTTCTTTTTCATTGTACAAAGGATAATCTTTTTGGAATGCTTCAGAAATTTCTTGTCCAATTTTTTATCGTTAAACACACAAGACCCTAGTACATATGCAATTTATTTGTGACAAATATGACAAAGCAGATGGTTATGTTGGCAATGTCATTGGTTTAATATATCCAGGTTAACGTCGCAGAACTTCTTCTCTTGTTTCAAATGTATAATCTCCTTTTCTTTTAAATGGTATCAACAATAATTGTAATTTCAACATCTCACTTCTTTATTTGTATTATGGGGTTGTAAGAACACTTGAGTCCTTGGGAACTGGTCCCCAAACCCAATTTTAACATTCACCTGGCCGTACTAAAGTGTCACTAGATTGTACCTGATTTTGAATCATGTGTATAATGCTGAAACATCTTATTCTAGTTTCTCGTAAAATTGAACCAAACAAGATGAATTGGAACCAAGTCGATTTCATTTTCAGTTCAATTCTTGATTGAACCGCATAGGACGAGGTGATTTCAAATTTTTATATTGCCTCTTGCTTTTAGAAAAGCAGACCTCTTAAATTCGATATGACATAGGTTAAATAGTAAGATGCTTATCACTGTTTTAAAGAAGAATCTATTGCCTATCATTTCTATTGACAGGTGGGAGGGATTCATTCAAGTTGCACTGTGTTGTTGGGATCAGAAACAGAAAGTATTTCCAGATGCATATGGAGATTCTGTATCAGGGAGTCTGCATGTTATGTCCATCAACCTATTGCACAGTGCAATCAAGCAATTGGGCAATCTTGATCCAGCGCTTCGGAAGGCCTGCTTGGTTGGTGCATTTTCATCATCTTCAAGTAGTGAAGGCTGGCTTGGTACAAGTCAGAGGACACTTTTCTGGCATCTAATCAGTAAAATCAACACGGAATTAAAGTTTTCAGATGCCTTGAAGCTTCTAGAAGAAGCTGTTCAGAAGCAAGAAGATCCCCTTGAACAAGTGAGATGGGTTAAAGATCTCATTTTCATGGAAGAAGTGAAGAGATCACAGAGGTACAGTACTTCTGAATCTGATAATGGTTGTGGGTTTCATTTATTATGTAATCATAGGGAGAGAGCAGAAGCTGTTTTCAAGGAGGTTAAATATAAATTTTGCAAGGAAATAGTATTTGAGGAAGTTGAACAATGCTACAAAGTGACGCTTGAGAAGTACAGGAAAGTGAGGAAGCAATATACAGATGGGATGCTTTCGCTGCATTGTATTACTGGGGATTCTTAACTTGTACTGAGTAATGCCCTTTCTTTCTTTGTTTCTTTTGAATCGTAAAGTTGGTTTTCTTCACTTGCGAAATTGATAAGTTACTTCCAGCTGAGCTAAGGTCGAGTCGTGGCTGCTCGTCTATGGTCTGGTAAATTGAACTGCCTTGCCTTTTGGGCTTGAATTTAAGAGATTTGCTATCCTCTCCATTCTAATGCACATAATTATAAACTGACTTGAAAAGAAGAATTAATAAGATGCTTATAAGTATACATGACAGGCTTTCTACACAATGATTTCCATGGGGCATTGCAGGTAGCGTCTGTGTGACCATATAGGATCGCAGAGTCTCGAAATTTGGGTAGTTATAATCCCTGTATTTCTGCTTTGAAGGAACGTGTTTGGTTGAGCTTATAAGCTTATCCAAACATAGAGATGTTGGATGGATCGACCACCCTGAATCTGCCTGGCCTGGCCTGGCCTGGCCTTCACTAGTTGGCAGCTGAAACTGGCTGTGAGATTGAACCATGAACGTGCGGGGTGAAGTAAAAAATTGCAGCACGTTGGCTATTAAGAGTTTTCAACCCCTAATAGCCCTTGCGAAATTTCTTTTCTTTAAAATCTCTGTAGGGTACTGATCCTTTCTATCTCACTTCCATGTTATTTTTTATTATTTAAACATTTGCAATTACTGAATATTATGAATGTGACTCAACGGTATAATTATAGCCAAGAGCCCTCAAATTTTTAGTGATAGAACAGCTAATTTGGGACAACATGTGTAAACTCTTGTCTGCAGAAGTTTCTCTTAAGTTGATTGTAACTTTGTGAGATTAACGCATTCACGAGCCTTGAATCTCTCAACCAGTAGGTTTGACATTTTGTTCTCACAAATTCTTCGACTATCAAGTTAGTAGTTTGTCAATAACTAATCGCACTTAACAATGTTCATTGAATAGGTATCGAAAGTACCTAGTCCCGACTAGGATTGGGGTATTTTCACAACTCTGTAAGAAACCTCGGTAGAGTCTAGTTCTTCCAATTGGGTCGTTAGGGATGACAAAAAAACTTGTTCACCCGATATCCATGGAGCTCCGCTCCCAATGGGACAGGGATTATTTGCATAATCGGGGGATGGGGGTCATTGCCCCGAATTGGGTATGGAACGGGTACAGAAAACATAACCCCTGTCATGTTATTCACCACTCTCACGTTTAAAGTTAATTTTAAATTTAAATTTTTTATCAAACAAAAATAAAAAATTTACCATCATTTTTAAAGATAACATAAGTTGTTTTTGACAAATTGAAAAAAAAAAAGTAATATTAACTAAAAATATAAAAAAGAAAAGAAAAAATAGACGGTCCTCCCCCGTCCCGTTCCTCTTTAACTGAATATGTGGACGGAGCAAAGTGACAAAAATATCTTGATTCGATATGAATATGATTAGCTTTGAATCCAAAGCAAATGTTGCAACTATTTAAGATTATTTGATCTAACTAAAACCAACTAGAACACAACCATGAAAAGGAATTTAATGAGACTAAGGTGAGCCGTCAAGAATGTGTAAATATGATTCTCTATTCCCCACCATTTTTCAAATATTTAAACTCAACCCCTCTCTCTCTCTCTAGCGAGTTTGTGCTGCGTGTAGGTGTCTGTCTTGTGGGGGATAACATAACATACATACAAAATGTCTTTTTTCTTGTGTGAAAATCCCATTTTTGTAGCTGTAATATGTTGAATGAAGACGAAGCCATATTTAACCTTTTCCCTCTCACTTCCATGTGATCAGGAACCGCTTCTTCTTTACTTCCCTTTGTTCTAGTCTCTCTTGAAACTTGTTCCCTCATCATTCTCATCAACTACAAACTCTAAAAGTCCACCTCTCTCCATATATATCTATCTGTTTTTCTCTCTATATTTGCATTTTGAACTTACACAGTTTTGCTGTAGTAATTCTCCATGATTACTGGAAGAGATATCTACCTGATCAATGCTCAGGGATCAATCGATGTGTGGCAGTTTTTGCTGTTCCATTACTGGGTTTTCATTTCATCTCCACAAATGATATTTATGCTATGAATTATCACTTCATTGCAGCAGATTCACTGCAAAAAGTTGTTATTCTTGCAGCCCTTCTTCTGTGGCATTGTTTCAGCAAAAATGGGAGTTTAGAGTGGATGATCACTCTATTTTCTCTGTCTACTCTCCCCAATACTCTTGTAACGGGAATCTCTCTGTTGAGGGCCAAGTATGGAGATTTCTCAGGCAAGTTAATGGTTCAAATTGTTGTTATGCAGAGTGTGATTTAGTAGACACTTGCGTTTGAGTATAGAGGTGCAAAATTGCTGATTACTGATCAGTTCCCAGAGACTGCTGGATCTATCACTTCCTTTCGTGTTGAATCTGATGTTGTGTCACTTAAAGGCCGCGAGCCGCTGCAGGCAGAGGCGGAGATAGGCGATGACGGGAAGCTGCATGTGGTGGTGAAGCGGTCAACGTCCGCATCAATGATATCTTCATACAACAAAGGGTTGCATTCAACAGGAATGACGCCAAGAGCTTCAAATCTTACTGGTGTGGAGATTTATTCGGTTCAATCTTCACGTGAGCCTACTCCAAGGGCTTCGATTTTTAATCAAACAGATTTCTATGCCATGTTTAGTAGTAAAGCTGCAAGTCCTAAACATGGATGTACAAACAGTTTTGGAGGTGGGATTGGATCAGGAGATATGTTTTCTTTGCAATCCTCGAAAGGCGTTACGCCAAGAACGTCGAATTTTGAAGAGGCGATGTTGAAGCTTGGGAAGAAGGGAAGTATGAGTGGAGAGTTGTTTAATGGGGGTTTAACTTATTCTCATCCTCCTCCAATTCCTATGTTTTCTGGCCCTAAGAAAAAAGAAAGTTGCAACGTTAACAGTACTACAAATCCAAACAAAGAATGTCATATGTTTGTTTGGAGTTCGTTTCTGATGCTAATATGAGAGATGCAGTTAATAAGGCTGCAGCTTCTACTGATTTTGAGGCCATTGATGCTTCTAAAGCTGTTTTTCAACAAGACCTAGCTGCATGTAAAGGTATAACAGTCAAACCATCTCATCTAAAAGTTTATGCTGTTACTTTTCTTCATGTGTATACTGTATTATTTTTCATCTAATTGTACAATATTTGTTTTTTCTGATCCAAATGCTTACTGACTCGATAGAAAATGGAAAAATTGATGGAGAAACAGAGATTGAGATTGATGATTTGTCGAAGATCCCAATCCCTACAAATGGCTCTCCATTTTCATACCAGAAGAAAATAGATGTTGAGGGAGAAGCAGTGGACAGAAAGCAGCAAATGTCTCCTGCAAGTGTAATGACTAGGCTTATACTGATCATATTCAAGCCTTTTAGGGCTAATATTGTCTCTCGTGTCATTCAGTTCTCCTCTCTTCTCATTCCATGTGCAAAATATATATATTGCTACAATTTAATTTATTTTCCCTTTTATAATTAGTAAATGCTGATTTTTAAAAAATTTCATAATTGGGCAGGTGGAATATTCAAATGCCTTATATTGTAAAAGGTTCAATATCAATCCTATCTGATGCAGGTCTTGGCATGGCTATGTTCAGTCTAGGTATTATTTTTCACCCAAAAGTAGGATTTCTCAATGTGCTCACTTTTGCTCACAAGGATGTCATTGTGGGTGGGGTGGGGTCGGGTCGGGTCGGGTCTGATAGGGTGTTAAGGATTAAATTCTATTACTTATTTTCGAGAGATGAAAAAACAAGCATGTATTATAAACATATTTATAGGGATTCGTTCTCAGTAGTCAATACGAACCATTAATGTTCTCACTTGCAATATAATTAAGAATAAGCCCCTGTTTGGTACATAAAATTTTCATTTTCATTCTTCTACTCATTCTGAACCACACATTTTTCAATAAAATAATATTTTCCATCACATCAATATCTTTTCCTTCTTTTTCAACCACACATTCTCTATAAATCTATTATTCCAGAATACATTCTTTCAAAATAATGTGGCTCCAACACACCCTAAACAAGAAAACTACGAAAGTACCAGAATAAATAGGTTGATTAGTAAAACTTGAAGAAAAGTGGACTGATTTTGGAAAAATATCAAGACTGAGCAATTTTATATTTCTAGAATTCAACCAAGAGGTGGGTTCTACAATTTTTCTTGTATTTTATCTATTATTTTCTTTAAATTGTAATGTATTTCTATAACTCTTCTCATTTTTACCATTTATTTACAATGAGCTAGACCTTTTGAGGTTGTGATGATTGATATAACTTAAACCTAATTTGATTAATTTTAATTTTTACTTTTTAATATTAAAGTACTTATTTTTATGTGCATTTACTATAATATTTAATGTCTTTAATTTATTTGGCCAACAAACGATTGTTTTGAGTGAGTAGAACAATTTTTGAGAGAGTATTATGTATTTTAGATCGAGTACTAAATATCATAGGTTCTTATAGAAAATAAAGATATACTCATAATTCTAGTTTTAATGCAAGTAATTGAATTTTAATTGACATAGAGATATAATATGTTAAACCAATTGATTATGACTAATTTCACTCAAGATGAGTAATTAGTTAAAATTTAAAAATTAGGTCTAACATATTAAATGGATAACTTGTTAAATTGTTTGTTGAGAAATTAATTAGGCGCCGTTTAACTGAAATCATGAATCACACCCATTTAATCTTTTAAGTTTTCTTCACATTTTAGTTTTGCCTATTTTTGTTATTTTTAAAAATTTCAAAATCAAATCTAATTGTGTTTCATCGTTAGAATTAAATTAACTATTGTTTAATTAAGTAATCACTCATCGTGAATTCTACAACCTAGGCTTTTTAGTCCACTTTATTACTTGTATGGTGCGTGAGCGTGCGACGCACACATTTCATAACGAACAGGGATCGCACATAAAAATGACATGAAGATACTTCTCGTCAGTATAAGTTGAGTGTGAGATATTCATAGGTTGCAATGTGTGAACTTATGGACTATCCAAATTCGAAAAATTCATTGCACAGCCAAAAGGGTCTCCAACATAATTACCTACCTTTTTGGGTAAAAATGGCTCAACTTCATGCATAAGCTCATGGACTTGTGAGCAAACATGTTAATGATGAGGAAGTCATTGTTATGCTACTATTACTCGCTCTTCTATTTGTATCTGGCTAAAGAAGAGTTACGGAATGTAAAACAAAAAAATACTCGGATGGGTCAGGACATACTATTAGTCATGATTCCATCATTCACGATAAATAATAAATAAGTAATTCCAAAGACCTATGATTCTACCATAGAGACCGACAATAGACAATAACTCCTTCCTGAATACAACTTACAACTTTCATCGTATCATACTATTTGATACAATCTCCAATGGTATAAGTTCATTGAAAAAAAATTAAATTTTATGTACAATCTCCTAATCCTACACAATCCATATTGTCATGATTTTTGTACGATTTTATGGTTGTCATGATTTATTTAATCTAATATTAACTTTAGAAAAAAGTTTTACTGGAGATAAATATCTATCAATGTATTTATTATTCCACAACAACTTTTTTTTTTTTTTTAGCAAAGCAAACTTTATTCATTCATTATTGTAGCCATAAATCAAAGGCAAAATAAATAAAGGAGTACAATGGGCTTAATGCCTGAAAGCATATGAAGAAAGAGCATAGCGGCTAGATTCACAATTACACATTTTATAAAATTCACTATTTTATCGATCTTACATCTATAATTTTATATTAAGATCTAATAAAATTTTTATTAAAATATTGTCACACGAGTCCTAAATTTTCTTAGATGGCAGTACCAAAAGTCGTAGTCCAAATATTCTACCTGCCTAAATTGACCAGCCCAATTAGAAATTTCACACCTGTGACATCATTCAACTCAAAAAAATTAAAGCCCAATATCATTAAAATTCAGATTTTAATCTAAATTAAGGACGATAATTAATTTTGACTACATATTTTAAGAATTTCATAACTTTTTAATCAAATATTTCATCAATTTTTTTTTTATCAAATTTTACTAAAAATCTGATTTTTAATCCACACAAAACAAAATATTGAGGTAAACCAAAAAGGTGGCTCTACCGATATTTTAGAGTCAAAAAATTTTATTTCTTATTTAGGCAATGTTTGGGCTATTTTGGGAGAAAATATATTTTGAAATAGTAATTTTACAAGAATGTGTGATTAAGCCTTCGTTTGAACCTCATTTTATTAAAAAAATCAAAATTCATTTTCAACCACATATTCTCTAATAAAATAATATTATCCGTAAATCGAAAACTTTTTTTTAATTTTTAACCACACATTCTTCCAAAATATATGTTCAAAAATACATTTTTCTCTCAAAATGGGGCTCAAACAAGTGCTAAAAGATAAGGAAAAATTTCAGATTTATGTGCAATATTATTTTATGGAACAATGTGTTGTTGAAAATAAATTTTGACAATTTAATTCTTAAAATTAACATGATTCGACATCGAAACACCAAGCTTTATTTATCTACTACCCATAAAATTGGACTAATTTCATTCATGATCACTGAACTTTTCATCTAGTATCACCATGACCACCAACTTTATTTTGTTTCATCGTGACCATCGAATTTCCCACTTAATGTCACCATCAACGAAATTTAACTCATTTCACCATTTCATCAAACTTTTCACTTAGAGTGTGTTTGATTGACTTTATTTTTCATGAAAAATATCATTTTTTTCACACAAGTTATTACATTTGAAGTGTTGATTGATATTTTTTTCATAAAAATATTTCTCAAAAGTTGTTCACATGACCATATTTTTTTCAAAACAAAAAAAAAAAAATATATATTTTTTTTTTTGGAGAAGGGTTATGTTTTTATTTTTCAGACAATTAACTCACACTCTCATCTACTCATTTATAAAAGATGAACAAATATAACATTTTTTAAGTTGAAAATTGAATTAATCAAACACATTTAATTAATAATTTTCATACAAATAAGTAAAAAATTGAATTGTCTATAATTTATTTTTTTAATACAAATTTCATACTTGCAATCACACACATCCTTCGTGTCACCATGAGCATCGACCTTTAATTTGTTTTACCATCGCCATTGAACTTTATAGAGTAAATAGGACTATGGGTACTAACATTTGAATATTTTGACAATGTGATTCTAAACTTTTGATTTCTAGTACTCGGAATTCAAAGTATCAAACATCACTTGTGAGGTCCTTTTGTAACGAAAA
>CAIGRS010081252.1:0-12410 GCA_903798395.1 Fraxinus floribunda | reverse complement strand
AATCTGTGACTATTAATCATAAAATGTGACTTTATTTAATAAATATTTTTAATTAATTAAATGGATACCTGATTTTTGAATTTTCAAACCATTTTACCTTATTTTTGAATTGAGGTAAAGAATACACCTTATATATGAATTTTTCCCTTTTTAGTTTCCCCATAGAATTCCAAGTCTATATAATGCAAAAATTATGAACAAGTGAATTTTGAAAGCGGGCTCCAAGATGGCTGGGCTAGTAAACATAAGGCCCAATATGCAAGGGCCCCACCCAATGTTTCTATCGGGATGGAGTCCATCAAGCAATTAATTGCAAATACATGCAAGCTGGGAGAGTATGTTTTATATGATTCTTTACATTTACTAAAGCCATTAAAAGATTATGCACAAATTCGGACAGCATATGCAAGAAAAAATGCCTATCTCAGATTCTCAGGTTCTAAATTTTTTGGATTGTTCGTGGTGGCTTTTGCTCAGTATTTGTTCCATTCACCTGGCATTAACTCGTGTTCATTGCTTCCAGATGAAGCTCTAGTTCCGGCACAGTTGATGGGAAGGGCTAGGCATACGCTCAGGTGGACAAGGCACGGGAGCTGGCTGTGCAATAAAAGTCGGAATATTATCTCCGGGCATCACCACTGAAACTTCTCTGGCATTATCTAGCCCCTGTTTGGCATACATTAAAATTTTCATTTTCATCATTCTACTTATTTTCAACCACACATTATTTAATAAAATAATATTTTCCATCACATCAATGACTTTTCTTTCTTTTTCAATCACATATTCTCGATCAATTTACTTTTTCAGAATATCTGAAGCCATTTAGTTGGAAAGTCTAGCATCAAAAAACTTGGGAAGAAAGCAATAAATTAACGAACGCCGTCAAGCCGAAGCTGAAGTATATGCTGTAGTCTAACACAGAACAATAAAACAGTCCTCAGAACACAAAAAATTGTAAAAGCTGTAATAAGGCCAATAAGCCCCAGACAATGTGTTATATATGGAAAGTTAAACAAGCTCTAAGAAATATTTCGAAATTTATGATGGGATGTAGATTTCAGAAATAAAAGTCAACAAGCATTATTGATCAAACGGGGCAATTTTAATTCTATGTTATTAAAGAGGGAAATCAGATAATAAATTAACGATCGGACAGTGTAATGTCAATGTTGGTAAACTGTCTCCTATCCCGGGTTTCGCCACATGGGGCATCATAAATATTGGCGGTGATGTGCTGGAAAGATATAATATACCGCAGCGGGAGGGACTAAGCCCCGATATGAACAACGTCTAAGCACACAATTCCTGGTCCCATTAACTAGGAACTGGACTAACCTACCACCCAACAACTCCATGGAAGGGCCATTATTATAAACATCGAACACAATTTTATAATCTCCGTGTCCTAAAATCTGAGGAACATTCACACGATGCATATATGTTGACATTATCATAGACTTTAGGACAAGAAACCAAGAAATAAGCTAAGTTGTCTGTCTGTCTTTTTCTCTTCTCTTTTGGCCAATGCTATTATTTGAGGGTAACTAAACTTCTGTAGCGTCGAAGCTTTTGGTGTTTCAGTTCGATACTCCGGCAATTACGTGGCAGTATGTTTCGGATTATTCGTTAGTTACTCAAACAAACTGACAGAAAAACCTGTAGGATTAAGAAAAACATTGACCATCTGCGCAGTATGTTTCAACTCTGTTTTAGTTGTGTGCACTTGAGATGCAATTTTTTTTCCCGAAGATTTTCAATTCTGAAATGAAACAGATAGTGCAGGAAAAGTGAAAAAGAAATAATAAATAAAAAAGTCAGAACAGCAATCATCACAACCTGCGAAATCCCAAAATTTTACCCAAAATCCCAAATAAACATATCAAAATTTGCACAATTTGGGGGAAAAAAACTCACGCAAAATCTAAGCATTAACGTATGTAAATGTACCAAAAGCACTCACTTTAGGTGATGGATGGCGAAGTTTTGTGTTGAAGCCGTTCATATGGTTCTGAGACTCAATGTCGGGGCGACTCTGGCGGCCGCCGGCCGGCGAGGTAGCTCTAAGGAGCTTTTCAAAGATTGCCATAACAAGAAACATACAAATGAGAATGGCAGTGGCAACAAACCCAAAAGAAACAGCATTTACAGAGTTATCAAAGTGAGTCCAGTGGTCATCTTTCTGTATGTACAGCGGCGGCGCTCCACCAGGTGTTGGTGGCCAACTACTCCACCCCTCTTCTCCACCTCCACCCATTTCGCCTTTCTTCTTTATCAACTCAGAAAATTGACTTGTAAATTCACTCAAAAGTCTTGAATCAAGACAGTTAATCGCAGCTGAAGGATGGTGTGAAACACACAATACTTTCTCAAAGCTTTTAAGCCATTATTACTGTTAATGCTTATGATTCTCGGCGAAAGGGAGACGATGAGATGAGCGGAGGTTGAAAAAAGTGCGAGGCTTTGGTAATTGGAAAGGCTGATTTTTTTAAACTCTTTAAAGAGGACTTGGAAGCAGCACCACTATTTTTTCACAGCTGAAAGGAGACCCTCTCTCTCTCTATATCTCCGCCATGGGAATAATATGGATGGTAGTTTTTCAGTTTTTGACTGGCATGCAAAGTGTTTTAAGATGAATTAAGTCAAATATACATTCTAACTTATACTTTAAATGAGATTGCTCTTATTTGAAGGAAATTTGTGCACTGATGTGATAAATGAGTTGAAAATCGAGAGTGTAGATGTTGTCATACGAAAAATGGTAAAGAAATGTGCAAAGCATAGTTATTTTAGGATTATAAGTGGGTGAATCTCATACATCGTGGTGTTAAAAAGTAAATGAAAATTACGAGCGTGTTTGGTAACAATTATAATCCAATTAAAATTGAAAATATGGTCGTTATTGAATCTTACCCGTCTAATAAAAGTCAACAATAACGACTAATTTTTCAATTTTAATCCGATTTTAATTTCTACCAAACAGGCTCACGAGTTGAATGAATGTGTTGTCAAAATATGGTTTGATCATCATGCTCTTGTTTGGTAGGAATTATAATCCATATTCTAATCTAAAATTTTGATTTTATATAATATCATGACCATCATATGTTGAATACATCAATTTTATTCAAAATATTAAAATCGAAATTCCTGGACATTGCACTTGGGGTGTTTGAGCCGCGTTACTTTGGAAGAATGTATTCTAGAATATTAGATCGATGGAGAATGTGTGGTTGAAAAAAAAAATTATTGATGCGATGAAAAATATTATTTTATTGTCATTTTAAAATTGAATTTTAATATTCAGATTAATTAATAAATCATATGAAATGTTTCGTTCGAAGTGCCAAATCAGTTTTGTAAAGTTCAACGATAAGTCTGAAATAGATTAAAATTTGATAGTCAAGGTGACATTGAATGCAAAGTTTAGTGACCATCAATGAAATTAACAATGTTAAAATTTCAATAATTTTTTTTTATTATATTAATATATTTGACGTGTCTTTCTCATAAAGGAAAAAGCCCACGGTTAAGTTTTTTATCAACAAGTCCGTGATCAAGTAAGTAATATCTCATTTGTGAATGTTGTTTGAAATTAGATGACTTTTTTTTTTTTCCTTTCACATCGAATAAAAGTTATCCAAAATTTAAAAAACGATAAAAGTTCGAGACAATCATAAGTAATTATTTTGTAGAGTGGTAATTGAGTTTTTTATAACTAGGTGACGAGATAACTACAGTACGAAGTCGTTCGAGAGAGGACCACATCTAGTGAAACCATGTTGCGAGTGCAAAGAAAATGAAATTGGCCATCTCAAATTATTGTTCTTGATATAAACAATGCAAAATTGATCCCTCGATAATAATAAAGTATTTAATTTTTTTCATTTGGAATGTCTACAAAGAATTCAACCAAAATTAACCTAGTTCGATTTAGATAAAAATCTGATTTTTAGTAAATTTTGATAAAAATTAATGAAATAAGTGATTTAAAAATTAATAAAAGTTGTGTTTCATATGAAATATATGGTTAAAAGTGAGTTCGATGGAAACTGAATATTATAAAATGGTGGCCAAACTGGGGTACTTAAAGATGAACAAGAATTATTTTTTAGAAAAATTAAATTACTGTAGACCAAAAATCCAAAGCTCAAAGAGGCCATCCGTTTTGCTTTTTCCAAGAGGATTTTTATCTTTTATTTTAAAGAAAAATTGAAAACTAATCTCATTTTTTTTTTTTTGTAATTTTTTAAAAACTTTTACAATAATGTCGTTTGTCATCTCTCTATCCTCATTGCTCTTGTGATTTTAATTTGATAAACATTTGATTCACTGATTTTTCTTGCAAAATTTTGAGGCCTCATTGGATGGACACGCCTAAGAGATCGCATGCCCCTTAAGCTTGGTCTATTAAAAGAGTAATTGTAAGGTTGTCAATGGATTCGATTTTGATATGAATCCGATGAAATTAATATGAGATGGATTCAGAATCTCAATCCAATAACCCGGTCAAGATCCGAATCTGATAATTTGTTAACTAAATGGATCAAATATGGATATAAATCAATCCAATCCGATATCAAATCGATCCGATTTGTTATAAATAAGTCGATAAAATATTTTTCTGGCATATTATTTATGACTAAAATAAATAAAAAAGTCATTAAATTCAAAACATAAAAGTTGAAATTTTTATAATTATTAAACCCTCCTAAGAATTGGAGAAATTGGGGGAAAAAAAAAAGTTGATTTCAATATTTTTTTTTTCCTGATTTCTTTAATTTCGGATTGGATATAGTGAAATACGATCCATTTACGACCCTAAGTAATTGCAAGCCTTGAGAAGATTTATTGAAACTATTAAATTTTGTCTTATTAAAATTCGATCGAAATAGTATGGAAAAATCAAGAATTTGCATAACTATAAGTCAAGAATTAAAATCTAGAACCAATAAATTTTATTTATTCGTTGTCTGTTTCTCAGAACTTGAATAATTTACTTTCAACGTTCTTACTTTACATTATTATTTATTATTGTAGAAAACGTAGTTATCAGTTTTTAGCATTTTCACTCTTATTTCTATATTTCATTACGCAAAACGTCATTTTCATCTATTTTCTCAATTAAAAATTGTGAAATGAAGGATATACAAAAAGTTTCAAATAAATTATTAAAAGGGTAATTAGTGCATAATGTCCTATACATTTCACTATTATTACGAATAAAGTCATTACATTTCATTTTCACTTTTAATTGCATATTTAGCCCATGTTTGGTGCACATTATTTCCAAAAGAATGCATTTTTTTTTATTGATGTAATTGAGAATATGTGGTTGAAAAAGAAGGAAAAGTTATTGATGTGATGGAAAATATTATTTTATTGAAGAATGTGTGGTTAAAGAAGAATGAAAAGTTATTGATGTGATGGAAAATATTATTTTATTGAAGAATGTGTGGTTGAAAATGAGTAAAAGAATGAGAATAAAAAAATAATGTGAATCAAACAGGGGCTTAATTGAGCAAACAATCATTTCTATCCATTTTCATCTAATTTTTCAATAAAACGCCGTGAAATAATGAATATACCATCCTATTTAAATAATAATAAAAAAAAAAAAGCTAAAGAACTAATTGTAACCATATTTCCATTTTTTTTTAAAAAAAAAGTACAAACGAGTCACAAATAAATTATTAAAAAATTAGATTTTTTTTTAAAAAAAAAATTAGAAAGTGCAAACGAATCCTAAATAAATTATGAAAAAAATTAGGATTTTTTTTTTTAAATAAGATAGTATATTCATCATTTCACAACTCTTTATTGAAAAAATTGATAGAAACGATGGGCTTGCGTAATCAAATGTATAATTAATGATGAAAATTTCAAAAAATAAAAGGTATAGACATTTTTCGCAATAATAGCGAAAGATATGAACATTATGTGTTAATTACCCTTTTAATAATTTATTTAGAACTCATTTGCACTTGAAAAAATGAAAGGTATGGACGTTTTTCACAATAATATGGAAATGTATGAATATTATGTGCTAATTATCCTTTTAATAGTTTATTTAGAACTCATTTGCACTTTTTAAAAATTTATGGAACTATAGTTGCAATTAATTTTTTTATTTATTTAAATAGAATGTTATATTTGTTATTTTATAATTTTTAATTGAGAAAATAAATAAATATGATCTTTTACACAATGAAATGTGAAAATAGTGATGAAAATGTCAAAAAATATAAGTAATGAGGTTTTTTAGAATAATAATGAAAGAATAAGCCCTTGTTTGAAACCCATTTTGAGTAAAAAACGATTTTTGGAATAGTGATTGATGTAAGAATGTACGGTGAAAAAGTGATGAAATTTTTTTAATTTGTGTGTGATATTATGTTATTAGAAAAATGTATGATTGAAATGAAAAATGAGAATGAGAAATTAATGAGTGTCAAACGGGGCTAAGACGTTGGAAGCCTCAATTTTCAATGACCACGTGACTCCGGTCCCCACAATGGTCTCCACAACGCTGGCTTCCCACACGTGTCAAAAAAATATATTCCGCATCATCAATTCCCATGCTGTCAAGGGCAAATTAGTAAAAAATTAAACATATTTCCTCTCTCCTGCCCGACACATCACTACGCAAAATGTTGGCCTTTTCAGGTTTCCACAAACAAATGGGACATAAATCCGTCAGGATTGTCCCCTAAATATGGGTTCCACTAGCTACAATCTCCACCGTGCGATCAATATTAATCAGGTCAATGACCCCACGAGTCAAAAAAAGGTACTGCGCGTGCGTACGGGCAGAAATACACGTGACTTTGCTGTTTGAGTGTAGGCTATTTCTTGACTGGAGTGGTGTGTGTTGGGTGGGGTTCGATATACAGTAGTAGTATGTAAAGGCCATAAAACTTCACGTGGAAGGGTCTTCTTGTTGGTTTGTTTGGTCCAGGCCAAATTTGTTCTTTCATATTCAAATGAGCACGTTTCATATTCAACACGGAAGGTCGACTCCAGACCTCATCCATACAGATCGGACATCGTTTAAAAATATCACGACATGATTGAAAATGTGTCCATGACGGCAGTGAAATCGACAACAATCAATCATCGAAATCAATAATAACTTTTGGAGCAAAATCCAAAATTAGAGCCATGTTCGGTACAGCTTAAAATTCAATTAAAATTGAAAATATAGTCGTTATTGGATCCTACCTGTCTAATAAAAGTTAGCGATAACGATTAATTTTTCAATTTTAATCCTATTTTAATCTCTGCCAAACACGCCCTAGATATCTCAAATTTTACAACTTCGATCATATTGAACAGAAAGGGTGAATTAACATCATCATGCTTGCAAATTTGGAATGGTTATGGTGAGGGATGTTGTGAGTCTACTTTTCAGCTTGCAAATTTTGCTCAAATCAATGAATGAGACTAATCCAATACAAAATGTTGATTGTTTGATAAAGTAACGACACGAAAGGCGACGCAACCAAATTACCAATCTCTGTTGGTGCATTTTTCATGTACTTTCATGCATGTGACATGTACCCTCTGGAATGCCTAGGCTACGTTGTCTAGGCACATTCAAAAATAAAATTTTCAAAATCATTTCATCATCAGAAGAAGAAGAACAAGAAATTTCCATGTTATTCACAACTACAGCAAGAAGCAATGCAGAAGCCTATTCAAGAAAATGACAATGCAATCAAGAAGGGATCCGATCCCAACAGCAATTTATCTTCCAGTATGATTCTTCAAGTTATGCCCTCAACTTGAAAGATGGTTCTAAAGAATTTGGCAACCGAGAGTTGGACAGCACAAATTTTCATTTAAAAACATCACATATATTGTCTAAACAAAAGAGTGCAGATTTTTTTGAGCTTTTCAACATCCCATTCAGCTGGAAGAACAAGATAAAGTTTGTGGTCTTCAAGGATAATGCCATTTGTACACTTTTTTTTTACACCTTGGTTGACATTCCCAATGTAGTCCACAAATGATTGGATGAAAAAAACTATCCAAATTTCAATTTGTTCAATAGTGTATTGACACATGGCAGAGTGTGGTGTAAAGAATGATACATATAGCATGATTGGGCTTTCAAGTAGTAGAATCTTCAAGTGCTGCGGTAGACAAATCACTTATCGGAGTATAAGCAGCCTTCCACAAAGCCGGTGGTGTGCCCATATCAGCATCTTCAATAAGCTTGTAAGCTTTGGATCTGTTTACATCATAAACATTAATGGCTTATCTATTGTACATTTGTACTATCTAATCATGCCCACAACTGCATAGCAAACCCCAATTGTAAAGTTTGAAATTAGAAGTGGAAAGAAATGCGTTTTCAGAACTTTGCAATGACAATATAATCGCATCAGTAATTAAATGCAGGCATATGAAATGAGAAAATGTCTACTCTTTGAGGCAAGTCACTAGGTAGAAATGAATGGCGCCGAGGCACACTGTTTCAGAAATATATTTTCTTAGTGATGAATAACAATGTTGCAATAGTTCTCCTGTTATTAAAAAAGAAAGTTGGTGAAATAAGCCAGCACAAAGTTTCAAAAGCCATGGCATCAGTGTTGCCAGGGACAGCTGCCCCTAAATTCAGACCTGCATTCACAAGAGTCTTTCATCAAAGTAGTATGCACTGTTTAATAAACCCACGATTGCAAACTTGATACTTCATACCAAAGCCGCGAGAATAGCCATGGCTTTTGACGAGTTTCTTGAAAAAAAATTGTTTGCAACATTTAAATACATTACTCCAAGCCTATCAAACCAATAGTTCAAAACTAAAGTTATGCAACATAATAATTTAAAATCCCAAAATCACATAAAATGCAATCCAAGGACCAAATACAATCAAAATTTCAAAAAATATAAATAAACAACAAAACAAACCCCAAGTTAAATAAAATCAAACACAAATTGCAATTTAAGGAAGCATGAAATATATAATATATATATTCCAATGCAATAAATAAAAAATATAACAATCTGAGAATCAATCCAAAGTTAAACACATGGATAACTTGCAACTGAGTGTGGAACTCCAAATAATAGTGCAGATGTGCATAACAAGATTTTTGGTGCTTTTCAATCGAGAAATATTTTCAAATGTCATTTTAGAAAGCCTAAGTTACTTATCCTTAAATGTTTACAAGATCTACTAATCAATCTATAATCCCACTTGTATAAAAATCCAAGAATGAAGATTTGGAAAATGCAACATTTTTGGAATTTTTTAAACCAAATTCTAAATTCAGACCACATATTCTGGGAGAACGCAAGATATTTCCTCCAGATAAAAATTATTTAAGCAGCATGGTCATCATACGTCAGAGCACCTCCAGATGTGAGTAACAAGTGACCATGAATCTTCCAACAATGGCTGATTAACAAAGAGTAACAAATATTGAATTTCCAAGCAATCAAGTAGATTGTAGCTCAGGAAGCAATCTCTACTTTCTTATTGATTAAGCAAACAACCAGTGGCAAGATAAAAGAATCCCAGAAACGTCTTAGTTAAGACGGCACATTCTTTTAAATATACACCACACTGCAAATATCGTATTCAAATATCAATAAGCAGCACTGAAAAAACTTTGCCAGCTTTAAAATTGCAAATGATTTCAAAGATATGGGAATAGAAAATTTATCTATAATACAGGTCCAGATCCCATCAATTACTATTCTCTATTTCCCAATCGTGCTTGCTTTGTTAACAATTTTCTTGCTTTTCAATCTGTTATAAGGAAGTAAGTATACAGGAATTGGAGGACTGATCAGGGTTCAAGCGGATTATAGTTTGAGGTTCTAACATTAAAAGGCAAATGTAGGACATTTTATTGAGAATCTTTCCACATTTTTGTGGGAAGAATAATTAGCCAAGAGAACTAGGCCTTTAAACTGGAGATTTCAAAATGGATACTTATTTGGTAAGTAGCGTGATATATTTCAATAAACTCAGTTAAAGCTGTATTAAAAATATTTCATCTTTCCTAAATGCCAACTTGAAGTACATTTTAGAACAGGTACCCACCTTTTTCATGGCTTTGGCAGGTAAGGATGGCTGCATTCACCTCACAAGCAATCTTCATACGCCGTGATACATCAAGCAGCTCACCAACTGGACATCTGGTTACATCTTCAAAAGCGAGCAACGAAACAGTCCTCTCCAATTCTTCTAAAAAGCTTTGCTGAACTTGCAATAGAATGAATATTAGAATCAAAATCGTAAAAGTAAAATGTCCAAGAAACTGTCTATCAACATTGTAGAAAGACGGGAATGTCTGATCCAACGTATGCAAGGACAAATTCCAACCCAAAAAACTTGGTACTAGTATTAGTTTAACTGACAAGGATCATCACATTAGAGTAGTCATAAAGACATTCTAGAAGCAAAAAGAATTACATTTTCCTTTCCTATTGGAGCAAGTTCCTTTTCAGCAAATTCCAATGCCTCAAATAGGTATCCATTCCTTATTAATTCTATCAACCTTTGCTGTTGGAGATGGAAAAATAGTTGGGAATATGTATCCAGTATCTGCATTCAAAAATTTCAAATGACATCACTATTGAATTAAAACGGAAAGCATCAAGCAATTCCAATCGAGTAATTTGTCAACTCCTAATAGATATTTTTCCTAACAATGACGAAGAGAAACAAAAGGGGCAGACTATCGGACCTCGGGATTCAAATCATTAACTTTTTTGATTGCATCCTCCACACAACCAGACTGCACCGCCTTATTAATCGCCAAAAGAACTGTGATAGTTGCGAGATCTATATCCGCTATTTATCTATAAGGACAACCAATTATATTCTTAAAACTACATTGCAACAATAAAAAAACTACAATGACAACAAACAAGCATATCAACAAAATTGGACATGAAAAAATTAAAAGCGGATACGTTCTGTCCAAGATTCCAATCTGAATCTTTCTGCAGCCTCCACATAACCCTCGGTGAAAAGAAAATTCATCACCAATCTATTCATGTCTTCTTTTCTAATTTTTACATAGCTGAGTTTTTTTTCCCAGTCTTCCTTAGTTATAACTTTCCTGGTACCCTATGAAATTAATCAAATTTCACAAAATAATTAGCAGAAAAAAAAAATGACCCTTGAATGTAAATTGTAAACCAGCATACTCAAAACCCTAATCTAAAAAGAAAAACATTTATTTTTTTCGAACGCATACAAATAGACGACAATAAAGCATTCTTGAGATACGTTAATTACTAATAGTAATTAAACTATGCAAGAACTAACAAGAAAACTTTCCTTTTCAATTTGCCCAAAGAAAAGAATCCGTAATCTGATCGTGGGCTTATTAATTATAAACATCATCATCAATGAAACAAATAATAATCATAAAATCGGACGAGAATTGATTGAACTCGGAAAATGAAATGAAACTGTAAACAGCAATTCCTAAGAGATTTCATTTTTCCATTTTGAATTTGGGTTTTGCTTTTTCTCTGTCGTGGAAAAAGGGGAATGCGAGGGTTATTACCATGGATTGAATTTCAGCAAGCTCTCTAATGACAGACAAGAACAATGATCAATATTATTCACCACTTGTGTTCTATAAAAAAATGAATGAAGTGGCAAATAGTGAACTAACCCACCGCTGTCCTCCGGGTCGGTTAGGTTCGATTCTACTTGGTTCCAAAATTTTTGAGTATTTAANTACGATTTGATTTAGACGGTATGTGACAATTTTTCTAAACTAACCATTTAAATCGATTTAGAATTTTTCAAAATCAAACTAAACCACTTCAATTTTTAAACCAACCCAATTCAAACTAGGGTTGTCCGTGGATCAGTTCGGTTCGGGTTATTCTCGGTTCCAAAATTTTCGGGTATTTAATAAATGACCTGTCGGGTCCAAATATAATTATGGAACCGTTCGGGTTCGGTTCCTTTCGGTTCCATGCCATAATTAAATTTTTTAACATTTACGGTAACACTACATAAATATAATTAATGACATTTCATTCGTAACTTTTACAAATTAATGTAGCTCAATTCAAAAATATATAAATAACTAGTTGTCGAATAACATTAATTCAATGCATACAAATACCAAAAAGTAGATATTAATCTTAAAATGTCGGTGATCCATATTAAAAAATGAGGCCCAAGGCTTAAAATTATGAAATGATTTGATTTAATTAATTAATTAATTTGTTAATTTATTTAGAAAAAATAAAATAATTTAATTAATTCAATAAATAAAATAAAAAATTTATTTAGTTTCGGTTCTCATTCGGTTCTTCGGTTCTTGGTCTAGACCCAAGACCCGACCCATACCCATCGGTTCTCGATTCGGGTACCCGTTCGGGTATTTAATTTGTGAAGAACCGCTCGGTTCGGTTCGGTTCGGTTC
>CAIGRS010081247.1:0-15015 GCA_903798395.1 Fraxinus floribunda | reverse complement strand
TTCTCATTGATTTCAACATAGATAGTTTATATGTGTTAAATGGTTTGATAAATTAGGGTTTGATAAAGCATTTGGTTTGATAATCCATTTTCTATTTTCTGTCATTGTTATCTGTACATAACTCATGCTAAAACTAATTCAGACTAGTAACGAAGTTGTGATACAGATTTTTGATGCATATAAAGCGGCTCATCATATCAAAACATAACATCCTTATCTCGAATTATACGGGGCAACTTTGCAGGGAAAATATTCAAGACAAGTACATAATTAAAATATAACCACATGCAATGACAATACGTCTAATTCATAAAAGAATTCAATATTTGCATCAGAAAAATGAAGGAAAAAAGGATCTCACGATCATGACCAATTTCTTTCCTACCATTTTTTTTGTGACTATCCTCACAATCAAATCTAGAACATAACACGATACTTTATAATCCACTAGAAAATTACCTTCAACCTTGTGGTTTGAGACTTGAGAAATAACACCAAAAAGATGGATTTTGGTAGAAAAATCCACTAGGGTTCTTGGGGGCTTCACGGCTCGAGAAAGATGGTATTCGAATTTGGGTAGGTTTTGTATGATTTTATTAATTATTTTAATTTTGGTAACTTTTAAGTTCATTTTTCAGATTTTTTAATGCTTTCATGGAAAATATTCAAAACGATAAAAATATTGGGTTAAATCAATCAATGACCACCCAATTTTATATTTGGTGTCACCATGATCACCTAATTTGATTTTGTTTCACCATGGTCACTCAATATATTTCGTGTCGCTATAACCGCTCAATTTGATTTTATTTTAGGAGTGTTTGATGCATATTATTGAGAAAAAAATGTATTTTAAATAATGATATGATGAAAAATATGTGGTTAGAAAATAAGAAAAGTTTTGAATGTAATGAAAAATGTGTAGTTGAAAATGAGTTTTGAAAGAATGTGAATCAAATAGGAGCTCACCATGACCACCGAATTCGTATAACGTTTCACCGTGGTCACTCAATTTCATATAATATTTCATCATGGTATTCCAATTTCTTTTCACCATTTTCATTACTTTTAAAAGGTGTAATAGACCTTTTGTATTATGTATAAAATAAATTAAAAAAATAAAAATAGAACTTATTTAAAAAAAATATATAAACTTAGTTAAAAAAAGTTACTTAATAAAATAAAAACT
Source organism: Fraxinus floribunda (assembly GCA_903798395.1). Lineage (NCBI taxonomy): Eukaryota > Viridiplantae > Streptophyta > Magnoliopsida > Lamiales > Oleaceae > Fraxinus > Fraxinus floribunda. The sequence goes on along the minus strand of CAIGRS010081247.1, from coordinate 13,826 downwards.
TGTTTTAAAAAATGTTTTTAAAATAAAATAAAAACTTATTTTAAAATAAATGTCCCTTTTTAAAATTTAAAAAAGTTATTTTTGTTTTTGTTTTTTTTTTAAATTATATATATACTTTTAAAATTAATGAAAATGGTGAAAAGAAATTATGTGACCACAATGAAATGTTACATGAAATTAAATAGTTATGGTCAAATGTTATATAAAATTGGATAATCATGGTGAAATAAAATTAAATTGGGTGATTATGAAGATACTAAGACCCTGTTTGATTGGACATATTTTCCCTATAACTTGGAAACATATTCAATTTTCTTGATTTTGGCTTGTTTGATTGCCAAAATTTTATAGGGAAAACATTTTTCCTCCACCCTTATTTTCCTCAAAATTGATGAAGGTGGGCTGTTGCCTTTTTTTTTTTTGGCAATGAAAATAAATTTTATAACTAGTTGTAAATTTTTTTTTTTTCACTTTAATGGACAATTTTCATGTAAAATAAAGTCAAACGAATACTAAACTTTGATAAAAAATTATTTTTTTAGGAATTTTTTTTCGTTTTATTTTTTTACTTTTTGACAATGGAAACAAGTTTTATAACCAATTGTGAAAAAATTATCACTTTAATAGGCAATTTTCATGTAAAACAAAGTCAAACGAACACAAAATTTAAAAATTTTTCGGGTGGAAAATTATATCAACCAAACACATTAAATTAACAATTCCATGCAAAACAATTTCTATGCCATTACTTTCCCTAAAATTGATTTTTTTTCCACTCATTTTCCACCCTTACAATCAAACAGACCCTAAATATAAAATTGGGTGGCCATAATGAAATAAAATCAAATTGTGTGACTAGGTGACATTAAGTATAAAGTTGGATGGTCATTGATATATTTAATTCTAAAAATACATTTTGAGTTTTACGTCATAAATTTCTTGTTTTCGAAAAATTCTCCACCAAACACGTTTTCGATGGTTTAAAAAATTGAAAACCAAAAATAGCTTCAAAATGATAAATCAAATTCACTTTCAATTTTTTTCGGTGCTATGATCTCATTTTTTAAAAATTTATTTTTAATTACGTATTCTTTCAATAAAATAATTTTATATGTAAATTTTAATTTTTTTCTTATTTTTAATCACGCAACCTTCAAGACATTTTTATTTCAAAACTCATTTTTCATGGAAACACATGCGTTGGAGACAGAGTAATATCTACAGCTATACTCTCTTCATTAGTCTCCACTTCTCGTTTCACGGAACTGAGGCGTGGCACTTTCATTCTCCGCTTCCTCTCTCTATCTAAGCGCTCCGATACATACACTTCCTCTTTATATACACACACTTATACAGGTGCATATTTGTTTCTAGAGAGAGAAGTGCAGTGGGGAGTGGAGCATTTGTGTACTTTCGTTTGAGTTCTCAAACTGACGTCATAAGGTATCGATCGTTCGTTCTTTCTCTGTTTTCCATTTTGATGGTTTTTATGTTTTTCCAGATCTGAATGTAGTGTTTTATTTATGCATGCAAGAAAAGGGCGGAATGGCTACAAAACAATCTAGGGTTTTCAAATTAGGATTTTTTTGGCAATCGTTTATGCAAAAAAATTATGGGGTTTTTTAAAGCCCTGTTTTAGGATTTAAATTCTGTCAATTTTTGTGATTTTTTTTTTTGCATATTTTTGTGTTGAAAATGTCTCTTCCAAATGACATGGTCAGTGGCAGTTTCATTTCCAAAGTTTTCAGTCACATTGTAATAATTTGGTAAGGTTTTTCTTTTTCCTATTATACTGTACAGTTGCAAACGATTCCAACGTGCTTTCTAGTGCTGGTCATTAAATTCACCCACATCTCAAGTAGTAAATTTTCAATCCTATTAAATTTTTTTGGGGGGTAAATATCTTGCCTGTAATCTAATTAGCATTCGCCGCCAACTGACATATAATTGATGATTTATGTTTCTGTGCTTCTGACGATTCACGTGCCATGGTTTATGATAAATATTTTGTACTGTTATTTTGTCTTTTACTACTAAGGATATTCTAGAGAGAACCTCTGATATGGCGGCTACTGCAACTGAAACTACATCTTCTACTGGTGTACGTTATGCACCAGATGACCCCAGCCTCCCAAAACCTTGGAGAGGCCTGGTTGATGGAAAGACTGGATATCTATATTTCTGGAATCCAGAGACCAATGTTACCCAATATGAAAAGCCTGCTGCCTTGTCGCAAGCAAGCTCTGGTTCACCTTACAAATCTTTGACTTCATCGGTTCAAAAGTCCTCTCCCGGACGTTGCAGTGACAATGACGGTGATGGTTATAGCAGCGGTAACAATGGTGTATCAATGAAGGTTGTTCCTGGAGCAGGAGTTTATCAGGTGTCTAAACGGTTCTCTCATATGTTCTTTGCATTCCAGTGTCACTTATAACACAATTACTGTGAACATTTCTAGACCCATCTTATCCAAGTAAAAATGACATACATGTTTTTTTCGTCTTGCTTCACTAACCTGTTTTACGTTTTGGGTTTACTTTTTGTCATTTGCATAGCATTTTGAATAAACTAATATACAACAAATGTTATTTGGTACTGTTAGATTCTCTAGTTCATGATCCCTCTCTCTGTCTCTCGCACTGTGTACCTGTGTTAATTTCAAAACTATTGTGTGATTTTATTTGCATTCCATTGCAACTTATATTTGGTGATATAATTTAGTTGCAGCAACTATAATTATTACCTATGTTAATATGCAACGTGTAAATGACTGTTTAATCCAAGGATGGATGTATATGTGGTTTTATATAGGTAATTGGGTGACTAGGTGAATAACTTACTAATGGGCTGCATTGGTTTTGGGTCATAAAGTTACTGTTTCTCCATCAGTCAGTTTTGGCGTTTGTTCTTTTTCATTTACCTTTTATTTTTTTCTTCATTTTGAGTTAGACAACAAGTAGCAGATTGGATGGTTCACATGATGATCCAAATGTGAAAATGGGTACTGGACATGGATCATCTGCTTCCAAAGGTGCGCAAAGTGGTGCTTCCAAAAGTGCACCAAGTGGGTTGTCTCCTGAGGCTTATTGTCGTCGGCATGAAATATCCGTAATAGTAAGAATCTAATCATTCTGTGTATTTATTATTCTAGGTGTATTCCTGCTTTATTGATTTTCTCTTGTTTGAAGAGAGTCTGCTTTCACCTGAAGATCATTTTTATTTTCAATTTCTAGGATCAACCTTAACCTTGGATGAATCTCTTCGGCACAAGCTGGTCCAACCTAGTGTCAAGGCAGTTTTTATTACTCTCAAAAGGATTCTACAAAAAAACATTTATATTTTAAGCCCGTGTTTGGTTTAGTTAAAGAAGTTGATAAAAATCAAAGTCAAAGTAAAAAACTAATTTTAACAATGCATTTCATGGGAACCTCAACTTTTATCAACTTTTGGACCTCACATTTCAACAACTTTTATCGAAATCTAATAAAAATTTGATTTGTGGCAAAAACCAAACAGAGGCTAAGTAGTGAGCAGTGTAAATTTTCTTAGAACAATCAGGAGATTCACGAGTTTGTAACATCATGCCTGGTTTGCGATTAATTTGTAATTTTGTTAATGTTTGCCTTGGTTTTGTGTAGTTGATTCTTCTACTGCTTATCAACTAAGATTCAATTTTAAGAGTAGAAAGTCAAAGATAGTTGAATACCAATTGAAGTTATTTTGGTGTGAATACTTCGTTGTGAACCCCCCCCACACCCCAACTCCCATTTTTGATTTTGCACACATACTCTTTTGTTCTATGCCTACTCATTCTTTTATTTGTTACAAGTCATATTTACGTAAATGCTAACTGCTCACCTGTTCTTCAATCGTCTAGGGAGATAATGTGCCCCAACCCTTCATCTCATTTGAAGCCACTGGTTTGCCCTCGGAGATTCTAAAGGAGGTATGTGCATAATTTGTATATTTGCAGTTCTTTGACAGCTAGAAGCCTATATAAGTTTAAACTGTCGATGAATTAAATTTTTGCAACATTAATTGACTGCTGGATGTCAGCTAGAGATTAAGGACTCATACTCAGTTTTTTCCATCCGAACTTTTTGTCTCGGGTGCGATATTTGCTCCAAGGAGGAGCCAAATGTCGTACGCTGTGCTGCCATCGTATGGGGCTTGATGTATTTGGAGTTCCCTTATTTGGTGACCAATTTTGTGAAGGGCTATCTAAATCATACAAATTTGTTACCAGGACTTTCTTGGTAGTTGTTCATTCTACCTTTGGTCCGACTAGGAAAAGAAACACCCTCCTACTGTAGCTTGCAGCAGCAAGCAGTGGCTGTTTACATTGGGGAATAATGCTTGTTCTTGCATTGTACACTCCCATAAGCCTGAATGAAACCAATCACAAATCTTGAAGAGAGTAACTCTGCTTACAGGTGTTAACCTTTTNCATGTGCTAAATCATAAAAATTTGTTACCAGGACTTTTTTGGTAGTTGTTCATTCTACCTTTGGTCCGACTAGGAAAAGAAACACCCTCCTACTGTAGCTTGCAGCAGCAAGCAGTGGCTGTTTACATTGGGGAATAATGCTTGTTCTTGCATTGTACACTCCCATAAGCCTGAATGAAACCAATCACAAATCTTGAAGATAGTACCTCTGCTTACATGTGTTAACCTTTTTTTGGTTTTCCAGGTATACCAAGCTGGATTTTCTGCTCCTACTCCAATACAGGCACAATCTTGGCCAATTGCTCTACAAGGTCGCGATATAGTAGCCATAGCCAAGACAGGCTCTGGGAAAACACTAGGTTATTTGATTCCTGGCTTTATTCATCTAAAGCAACGGCGTAATAATCCTAAATTAGGTCCAACAGTTCTGGTATTGTCGCCAACGAGGGAGTTGGCAACTCAGATACAAGATGAAGCCGTGAAGTTCGGAAAATCGTCGAAGATATCTTGCACGGTACGGATTTAATGATTGCTTGAATTTAATGCATATTGTTGCAGTAACAAAGATGCTTCTCTTTGTGTCTTCTTATGTAACCTTGCAGTTTTGAAGGTGTAATACTATTTCCTTATTTTTTTGGTTTGCAAATTATCTTGGATATGTTTCATATTCTCAAGGAATATTGTATGGGGAAATGAAGTTTTTTCAGGAGATATTATATGGCTCAAAAGTTGAAACAGTTCTTAATTGAGTCCATATTGTGTCTGTATAGGCCTAACACCTAAAGTGTGTTTTTTTTTCACTTTCGTAGGTTATTGTTCCAACGAGTGCACCCTATACCAACTCCAACTTCAACTTCTTTCATTCGTTTTTGGCCTCTTTAAGAGTTTAATATTAAATGATCCTAAATTGCTGAATAATAGAAGAACCTACCAAAACTTGCCCTATAAATAAAATCACATTTGGTCGATATCTCCCACACGTCATTCATGTACACCACCATCCAAGAGTTTGTTGGATGTTTTGGTCGGACCTACAAAATAGACATGCAGTAAAAGAATTATATGAGCTACATGCTTAACAATTATAGGTCATATATTTTCATGCATACATGTCATGTAATTCTCAAAATTAAATCATGCTGGAATGCCATCATATCATCCCATTCTTTCTAGAAATATCAAGATCAAATAATTTTGGCGAAATCTATCATTTGGATCTATACCCATTAGCTACGATTGTTCACTAACTATTAACTCCACCTTCCTGAATTTTTGGAATAGAATCTATTTTCTTTGGTAAATTAATGCCTTTTTTTATATTTTGTTGTTATTTCTAGTTTTATAGGTAACTGATTTAGTTTTTAAATAAAAATTTGGAAACACGTGAGGTCTATATATAATCTAATGCTTTGAATTAATGATGAGAGGAGTATTAGGAATTTCCATTAATAATGCTTTTCCTTGAGTTTTTTGATGCAGTTCAAACCTTAGGTGGGCCTGTGGGAGTTTAGGAGTTAACCATTCTTCTTTCTCTTTTCTCCTGTCATAACTTCCAGTGTTCTCGAGTACGCAAGGACCAAGAATAGTTTCATTACATTTTCCGACTCGGCCTATTTGATAAATCATTTTAGATCTGAAATAGCTAAAGAATAGAATCCCTCACCCCCTCAAAAAAGTTTGGCCTAAATCGCAACTTGTTCCTTCTTCAGTTATCTGAATCCATTTCTGATCATAGTTTTGGTGTTGTGTGAGGAAGTGTTTGTATGGAGGTGCACCCAAAGGTCTACAGCTGAAAGAGCTAGACAGAGGTCTTGTAGATGTAGTGGTGGCTACTCCCGGTCGGTTGAATGATATTCTGGAGATGGGAAGAATTAGCCTCCATCAAATTTCATACTTGGTGTTAGACGAGGCAGACCGAATGCTGGACATGGGGTTTGAACCTCAGATAAGGAAGATTGTGAAGAATGTACCAACTCGTAGGCAAACCCTGATGTACACAGCAACATGGCCTAAGGAGGTGCGAAAAATTGCTTCTGATCTTCTAGTCCGTCCTGTTCAAGTTAACATAGGAAATGTTGATGAGCTTGTCGCAAACAAGGCAATCACCCAGGTGCATTTTATTTTTGCTTTTCCATCTTTCTCTATCTACTTTATTTCGTATTCAAGAAAAATAAATCATTTTCATACTTGTTATTGGGTCCTAGTTTTCATATAGAATTATTGACTCTTGAGACGTTGTTATATGCAAAGAATGTTGAAGTTTTGTCATCAATGGAGAAGCGTAGGCGTCTGGAACAGCTATTGAGATCTCAAGAACCTGGATCAAAGATAATAATTTTCTGTTCTACAAAGAAAATGTGTGATCAACTTGCAGGCAACCTAGACCGTCAATTTGGAGCAGCTGCTATTCACGGAGACAAATCTCAGAGTGAGAGGGATCACGTGTTGAATCAGTTTCGCACTGGAAGGACCCCAGTGCTTGTAGCTACTGATGTAGCTGCCCGTGGCCTGGACATTAAAGATATCAGGTTGGTGATGTATCAAATTGATTTTGCGAATATTGAGATGTATGCTTGAAACCCATGTCTTTGGTTAAAAACTTAAACCTATAACATAATTATGAACCATTGCTCTTTTGGGAGGAACTAAATAATCTCACATATAGTTGTGCATTCCCCATTTCCTTTTGCAATGAGTTTTAATTTTACCTATGTGGTGCATTTGTGAATGCACATCTATTCTTATCAGCTGTTTTTTTAATATTTGGGTGAACCTCAATTTGCGTGATTGCATCTCCCATCTTAATGAGAATCTTCTTATTTTTATTGGCTCTGTGTCCTCGATGTTGATGAGGTTACAAAATTACTGAAATAATGGACGATCTGGTGAAGCTGTGTGATTTATAGTGTTCTAAAGATTTGTTGTGTAATTGGTCTCATGCAATGATAGTTTCTTCTCGTCACAGGGTGGTGATAAATTATGACTTTCCTACGGGAATAGAAGACTATGTTCACAGAATTGGAAGAACTGGACGTGCAGGTGCCACAGGTTTAGCTTATACTTTCTTCTCTGACCAGGATGCAAAACATGCATCAGAGCTTGTCAAAATTTTGGAAGGAGCAAATCAACAGGTCCCTGTGGAAATTCGTGATATGGCTTCACGAGGTGGTGGTGGTGGTTTCGGGGGGGCAAGACGTCAGTGGGGTTCAGGATCTGGTGGTCGGGATGGAGGTCGTGGTGGACGCTATGACTCTGGCTATGGTGGAAGAGATGGCGGAAGGGGTGGTAGCCATGGTTATGATTGTGACCAGCAAGAAGGGTAAATTTTTATTTTTATTTTATTTTTCTGTATTTTTTGGTTATCAGAATTGCGTCTCACTTTTGTGTATATGTGACAATAGATATGGTTACAGATCCCAGGGTGCGCATGAGGAGGATGCACTTGGGAGCAGTCATTCTAAGAGCTTCCATGAAAGCATGATGGCTAATATGAATAACACAATTAGAAGTCGCAGTCGAAGCAGAAGCCCAAACAAGAATTCTGGATGGGGTGAGAACCCAGGCAGGGCTCGTAGCCGCAGCCGCAGCGTGGAGAGGTTTGATACTGCTGCCCCTGCCCGACGTAGTTTCCATGAAATGATGATGGAACGGGCCCAACCATCTGATTCACATGATCATCACAAGAGATCTCCATCTGATGGTAATCGAAAGGAACCTTTTGATGGATCTTACAATGGCAATGAAACAGACGTTGGGAAGATCACCACCTGGTCAACAACTGGGTACTGAAGAACTTGTTGATTGACCAAGTCCCAATCATGAAGAGGAAGAAAAGAAGCTATGATTCCAGCAGCTGAAGAGGACCCGATGACCCGTGATGATTAGCAGTTCAGTTACACTCAAGGCGCTTTTAGTGAATTTAGTTTGGGGGATGTATTTTTGTATCTGAATTACATGATTAGCATTGTAGTTGCTGAAGGTGGGTTTTATAATTTTGTCTCAGCAAAACTTGCAGACCTTTTTGGTCGGGTTTCAACCCTCTTGAGTTTGCATGTCTAGGAACCTTTTATGCTGGACTGTGTTGTTTGTGGACATTTTCTGCTGTACTGGTTACAAGTTTATAGTTTTGTGAAGGATAAAAAGTTAAGTGCTATGGAGGATTATATATCTTCAGTTTCTTCATTTTTACTGCATTATTTTTAAAATTATAATTTTATCTTCCTTTTCCTTCTATGTGCAGTCATCCAATATTCTGTACCAAACAATGATATCCTACCCCAGCACCTATCGCACCTACACCATTTTAAGTGATTGTAGTCACTATCTCTTTCGTCTAGCATTATCTTTTACTTATTGGAAAGGTTGAAAAACTCATCAAATCGAGAGAAAACAAGTGTAAATCATAGTAATCATTAGTCAAAACACTTGAGAGAAATAACACCACAATGCAGTCGCTTAATAGCCTCAATGAACCATAGTCGAGGGAGGCAGGTCGGGGAACACGAAAATTGCTCTACCTAAAACTCATCAGGCAATCCTTCACCTTCACTATCCCTCAAAAATCACCTCTAAAAGTCTTCGTACTGTATCCCCTGTTACCCTGTTGAAAAATGTCATTAGACAAGAAGTGTAGTCTTCAATATACAACATTCGTCAAACGACTCCATCCCATCTTTTCAAAATCCTCATTGGAGACAGTAAGACAATCATTGGCATGTGATTCAGTCGAGTTTTCTTCTTGTGTCGTGTGCAAGTTAATCATGACTTCACAATGACTACTTGGCAAAATCGAACTTGATGGATTTTGGTTTAGAAAGTGGCCTCTCAAGTATGTTGACTTATAGGAATACCATTTCAGAATTCAATAGTTCTAAAACCTCCCCAATTTCTGAAGATTGAGCATGAGAATCATCCTGTGAAAAAAACAAATGGATTCGATTTCTCACCTCGATCCAACTACAGCCTCGGCTTTTCTTCACTCCCTTTTCGTGCATCATTTTTCTTACATTCGACACATCAAGCCACCTACCAGAAGAAGCATAAATATTTGACAATAGAACATAGCCTCCAGACTTTGTCTCTGCTAGTTCCGACAGCTTTCTAGCTATCTTCTCCGCTAGTTTTTCGTTCCCATATGTTTTACAACCACTTAGTAGAGCAGCCCATGCATTTACTTCAGGTTCAAAGGGCATATTTGTAATAAACATTTCTGCCTCGGAAATGCGTCCTGCTCGAGACAACATGTCCACCACACTTGTATAATGCCTTTCACTTGGCTTTATGCCGTAAACCTTCTCCATTGAATTGAAGTAGAAGAGCCCTTTATCAACTAAACCACGATGAGAGCAAGCAAATAAAACTGACAAAAGAATGAGGTCATTAGGTGTAATAGTTGAAGTCTCTTCCATTTCTTCAAACAATGCAAGTGATTCCTCTGCAAATCCGTTTTCTGCAAGCCCTTGAATCATAGCCGTCCAAGCGATCTCATTTTTTATCAGCATCCCATTGAAGACCTTCCTAGAACTTTCAATATGTCCAGTTTTTGCATACATATCTACAAGTGCCGTGCCCATGAAGACGTCATTCTGGAAGCCGATTTTTACAACTTTTGCATGCATATACTCGCCTTTCTCTAATGAGACTAAGCTTGCACAAGCTTTTAGAACACTTGAAAAGGTGGATTTATTAGGCTGTTCTCCGGACAAAATCATCTCATTGAATATTTCTAATGCCCTGTCAAAATTTTCCGTTTCTATATAGCCAGTGATCAAAGAGTTCCAGGAGATGTTGTTTTTATTAGGTATCTGGTTAAACAATTCTTTAGCTTCTGCAAGTTGGCCATTCAAACTATAACCTGTCACCATTGAATTCCAACAAACAACATTCTTCTCCAAAATTGAGTCAAACGCGAGGCGTCCATCTTTCGTATTTCCACATTTGCAGTACAAGTCAACAAGTGAACTGCAGATAAAAATATCTCTGTCCATCCCAATCTTCAGAACATGCCCGTGGATGTTCTTTCCTTCTTGCAAAGCTTTCAGACTGGCCAATGCACTAATTACACTAGAATAGCACGAAGTATTAGGTATAAACAGGCATTGAATCATCTCGTGGAACAGACTCACTGCCTCTTTGGAATAGCCACCCTGACTGTACCTTGAAATCATCACACTCCAAGAAATCTCATTTCTTTCTGGCATTTCATCGAAGATCCGACGAGCTTCTATCAAGTCCCCAGTATCCACATACATGTCTAGAATAGCGGTCCAAGAAACCACATCTCTTTCCTCCATACGATCGAAAATTCTCCTAGCTATTTCAATATTCCCTAACTTCAAATTAAAAGAAATCAAAGAATTGGAAACAGATAACTTATCCTCAAAACCAACCTTAACAATCAACACCAACACACTCTTTCCCAATTCAAAGTCACCTAACTCACCGCAAGCTCTAACAACAGAAGTAAAAGTAACATCATTAGGCGCAACCCCAGATGCAAGCATTTTCACAAACACTCCCATTGCTTCATAACTCAATCCATTTTGTACAAGCCCACTAATAGTCGCTGTCCACAAAAACACATTCTGAAAAGGGTTTCTCTCAAAATACCACATTGCCTCATCCACTCTTCCATATCTTAACAACCCCGAAATCAACACAGTCCAAGAAACCTCATTTCTTTCAGGCATTTCATCAAACAGACGACGTGCTTCACTGACATTTCCCCAGTCAACATTTGCATTAATCAAACAGTTATGAGCAACTAAATTAAACCCATTAAACTCCTTCACCATCTGCTCAATTTCATGAGATTTTCTTGAATTTAAGTACATGATGAGCAGCTTTACGGATATATATTTCTGTGATGAGAGGCCAATTTTGAGTAAATGGGCATGCAGGGCATTCCCACGACTAATTAACCTTTGATTCGTGAAACTTTCTAGCAAATGTATACTTGATTTTATGTATGTTTTGAAACTTTTTCTCGAGTCAATAGCAAAGAGAGTGTTCAAAATATTTTTCATGAAGACGAGAGGTAGTTATGTTAGTTAGAATATTAGGGAGATTTGACAGACGTGTAAAATATTCTTCATAATTCTATTAAAAAAAAATGAACAAACAAACTTCAAATGATATGTAAAAAGTGTAAAACGGGTCAGTTAATTTTACATTTTCAAAATTATAAATTTTTAGTACATTTAAGGGATATTAGACAAGTCATAATAACATATAATTTTTAATTTTAAAAAATATTCAATCTATCTTAATAACCATGTCATTATGCAATTGTTGTTAAAAACTAAATTTGATTGAATCTCCCTCTATGTTGAATGACATTTCATTTTGTTATACCCTACACTATTAACAAACAATCAATGAAGTACACACATTCTTATCAATTCCATTTTTCTAAAGTACGGATACTATTGATTAATTATTATAACACGATATGCCCATTAGCGCTTATGCTAAATCTAGAGTTAAATGTTTCATTCGTCATTGAACTTAAACTCGCATCACGTTGTACTCCATGAATTTTAAAGGTATTCGAGTGATCACCGAATTTTAATATTTTACACTTTATTATTCACTCATCATATTTCATTAATCATTAAAACTTAAAATGCTTCCGATTGATTATTAAACTTTAACATGTTCTACTCCTCATACACTTACTATGTATAATTTGTTATTGAATGTATACATTCATCGCACTTTGCTCACCAAACTTTAAAATACTTTTGAGTGGTCATTGGACTTCATAATGTTTCCGAGTAAAGTTGATTTTCTATGAAATTCAGCTTAGATCAAGAAGACTAAATTCAGAAAATATTTCTTTGTTTCGATTGAGATTGTAAGCCAAATCAAGAGAATAAAAAATTATATCTCAAACAAATATGGTTGCCGCAAAGTAATTCAAGAAGGAGATCGTCTCTGTGTATGATATTTTATATTTCAAAATTTTATATTTTTGAACAGTTGGATTCTGTGAGTAAAGTTGAGTGACCACTTCATAAGTTTAATGAGTAAAATGTGATAGATGTATAAGTTCAGTAACTAATGAAAAATGACGAGTGATTGATGGAGTGAAACGTGTTAAATTTCAGTGATCATTCGAACGCATTTTTAAAGTTCAGTAACTAATGAAGTATGGTGAGTGAGTGATGAAGTGTAACATGTTAAAGTTGAGTGACCACTCAAGCATTTTAAAATCTATTGAGTAAAACGTGATAGAGCTATAAGTTCACTAACTAATGAAATATTTAACTAGCTATAGGGATGACAAAAAAATTCGTTCAACTCGATACCCGTGGGGCCCCACCCCGAATGGGGCGGAGATTACCCGCCTAACTGAGTAAACATGATGGGGACAGGGCGAGGGTCATTATCTCGAAGTGGGTACGGGAAACATAGTCTCCGGCCCGCTACCCGTCCCTTTTAAAGTTAATTTCAAATTTAAGTTTTTTATCGAACAAAAATAATAAATTTATCATCATTTTTAAAGAGAACATAAGTTGTTATTAACAAATTAGTAAAAAAGTAATAATATTTACTAATTAAAGACATAAATAAATAAAAGCAAAAAATAAAATAAAATAAATGAGGCGATAAATGGAGTAGAGGACTTGCCTCACCCTACCCAAATCTCGCCCCGAATCTGTCTCGTCCCCGTTTTAACCGGATATGGGGATGGGGTAAGGTAACAAAAATACCCGACTAGACGAGGGTGGGAATGGTCGGCCCGTCCCATACCCGCCCCGTTGTCATTCCTAACTAGCTAAATTTAACTTATAAGTTGTGAATTCTTAGCTGTGAATCATCAACTCTATTTTTAAAGTCTATAATAATCAATGAGATTCTAATATCCTTGTAATGTTCTCTTGGCATAATATTCGTGCAAGGTATTCGGAACATCATGTTGCTGCAATTGAATTTGATGTGTATAAATGTAGACCTTGTTGGACTCGAGCTACCTTGTTAGACCCAACCTCAGCCCAGTCTCATTGGATCCAGGGTTGAGCTCGAGCTCGACTTTATTGAACACGACCTCAGCCTACTATAGACCCGAACTCGAGGTCATTGGCTCGACCGTAGTCCATTGTTATTGGACTATTTCCAAGTTCGGGCTAGTTGGAGGTCGGGCCCTCGTAATGAGGTTGGGTCATTAAGCCTAACTTACATATCCCCTCCGACCTTATCGCACGTTTCCTAGGAATGCTAATCCTACTTAAATACGAACTCCTAGTTTATTACAAATTTAACCCTAAATCAAATTGTGCACTTCTAACACAATATAAACACTTTGAATAACAAGGATAAGGATTGCATTAAGTTGAATCCTTTCAGGACTCTACCTCCATCATCTATAAATACATAA
>CAIGRS010081213.1:0-12471 GCA_903798395.1 Fraxinus floribunda | reverse complement strand
CGTTCGTTATTTATTGGCTGACTTGTAATACTTGTAATAAATTTGACCTATAGCACAATTAATTAATTATTCAACACTTGTCAATTAATTAATTTATTAGAATATTTCATTCTTTTAGTTCTCTTTACGTGTGTGATCCATTAAGTTTCTGATCAAAATATCTAACGACGTAAATTATTATTTTGATCTAATCAAAATAAAATAGATTAAAACACCATTTTAATTTATCATTAATTCATAGTCGTCGTCCCAAATTGACATTTAAAAATATGTAGGAGCAACACATGTAACCAAAATATCACGTGGTATACCAAAACCAAATTTGTTTGTTTATTGTGAAACTATTATCCATTCATCAATGCGATCTAATCAATTACGAGATATGAAGTGCGTCAAGTTACAGACTTTATTGTTTAATTTATTAGAATATACCATAAGAGTCTATATGACGATCATCCTTATGCTGCAACAACTCTTTATCAGTGGATTGTAATATTATCAATTTTGGAAAGCCGTTCTTTTTTTACGTCATTTATTTGTATTATCTTTTTGATGAGATGATATTATTTTAACACACGTTGGGATTATTGATGAGACCTTAGTTCCTCCGCTTGAGCAATGACTCCATTGTTATCACAATACAAAGGTATGAGATCAACGATGTTAGGAATTACTCCAAATTCATTAATGAATTTCTTGATCCGGATTGCAATTCTTTGCTACTTTTGAAGCAATGATATATTAGGCTTTTGCTATTGAATCAACGGGTTGCTCCATGTTTGGAATATTTTCAATTAACCACTCAATTATTAAAAGTAAACATATATTTAGATTGAGACTTGCTATCTTCTAGTCCCATTGGAAGTTAGCATCAGTGTATCTTTAGACTCTCAGTTCATTTTCTCTATATAAAATTTTATGTATGTAGATTGGAATATATCAAGCAATCTTCTAGATTTATCTCTATATATCAAGTTGCTTCTCACATATCTTTCATAGAGAAATTCTTTGACAACCATAATTTCAACAATTGAAATATAGTGACTTCGTTTCCTATTAATAATATGTCATTTACATATAATATTAGGAATACGACAACACTCATATTGTATTCTTGTAAACACACAGTTCATCTTCGTTTTTTAAAAAATCAAACATTTTGACTTCCTCATCAAAGTGAAGATTCCAGCTCCAAGAAACTTGCTTCAATTCATATATGGATTGATTATTCTTGCATAACTTATAAGCATATTTTGATTCAAAACCTTTGAGTTGTATTATGTACACTTCTTCTTGTAAGTTCATGTTAAGGAATACAATTTTGACATTCATTTTTCATAACTCATGGTCATGGTAAGCAGTTATTAAAAGCAAAATTCGAATGGAATTAAGTATGACTATATGTGAAAATATTTCATCAAAGTCAACTCTTTATCTTTATTTGTAATCATTTTGCTACTAGCCTTATTTTGTATGTATGGATGTTTTCGTCTATGTCAACCCCTTTCTTGTAAATCCGTTTACAATCTATGGGTTTTATCCCATCAGTTGGGTTGACCAAGGTCAAGAACTTGTTTACATACATTGAATTCATTTCAGATTCCATGGCATCTTCATCTCTTTGAGTTAACACTTGACTTTGTTTCTGCATAATCATTAGGTTTATCATCCTCGATTAGTAAAACATAATTAGTAATCATGAATTCGCATCTTTTAGGAGGTTGAATGATCCTATTTGACTGACGGTGAGCCAAAGTGTCCCCAAGAGTCTATACTTCCTGATCAAAAGTTTGTCCCTTAGCAGATGCTAGATCAGACTCAGACTCATCACTTGGTTAGCTATATCAGTGAATTCTTGAGGTTTTTCAAGTTTTGTTTTGATCTCACTTTCCTCTCCTAGAAATAACCTATTCTCTAGGAATACGACATTTCTTAAGATGAATACTTTCTTCT
The DNA here is from genome assembly GCA_903798395.1 of Fraxinus floribunda. NCBI lineage: Eukaryota > Viridiplantae > Streptophyta > Magnoliopsida > Lamiales > Oleaceae > Fraxinus > Fraxinus floribunda. The sequence continues at coordinate 10,518 of CAIGRS010081213.1, read as the reverse complement.
AAATGGGATTATAGAATTAATATGCAATTATCTCTTTTAGATATTCCATAAACACGCATATATCAAAGTTAGCCTTAAGTTTATCTGATTTAGTGTGCTTCACATAAGTGTTAGAAATTCATACTTTAATATGAGACAAGTCGGGCCTTTTACTTTACATAACTTGTATGAAACTTTGTTAACCGATTTAAATGGGATACGATTTAGTTCATAGCATGCGACAATTATTGTATGATTACAAAACGATTTTAGGAGGTTTGCATGGCTCGTTATTAATCACACTATATCTAATAGAGTGCGATTTCTCATTTCAAATACACCATTATGTTGTAGTATATACGACATAGTCCACTACGAGAGAATTTCATTCTCCTTTAGATAATCTAAAAATCTACTCTTTAGATATTCTCCACCCCGATTTGATTGTAGTGTGAGAATACATTTACCAATTTGTTTCTCTATTTTTAGATTGAATCCCTTGAAACGTTTAATAACTGCATGCTTGAATTTTATTAAGCATACATGACAATTTCTGAACTACTCATCAGTAAATGTGATACAATAAGAGAAACCATCTAACATTAATTGACATGGGTCCACATATATCATAATGTATTAACCCTAACAATTGTATGCTCTTTGTCCTTTTCAAGTAAAAGGGACTTTGGTTATTTTATCTAACATGCATGATCAGCATTTGTCCAATGATTCGAAATCATTTGAACCCAAATATCCATCTCTATGCAACTTCAAATTACGTTTTTCATTTATGTGACTAAGCCTATAATTCTATATATAGGTAAAATTTAGGTTATCACTTTTATGCCTTTTAATTTCTATACTCATTATAGAATACTCAGTATATATAATATAAATGTCATTTTGTAATTTACAATAATCATTAAAATCTTATCAAGATAAAATAAACAACAATTGTCCTTAATATTAATATAGAATACTCAATATTTAGAATATAAATGTCATTTTGTAATTTACCATATGAAGATCTTATCAAAATAAGAAGGTACAACAATTGTCCTTAATATTAAAATAATTCATATCCAAATATGATATTTAAATAATGTTCTCGGTAATGGTGTGAACATAATAACAATTTTCTAATTCTAATACTGAACCTAAAGGCAATAGTAAAAAGTATGCTCGTACTGGCAATATAGCAACATTTGCTCGCTTTCAATGTGCAAGCCAACTTTTCTCTTTTATAGTGGTTTACTTCTATTTATTTTTTACATATTTATACAAATATGTAATCCATATTTGATAACTAATACCCAAAAAGTTAATGAAGTAGATATATAAGCCTTAAAGTTTCTCTTCCAGTGACATTTCATTCCATAATGATATCAAGGGTCATCAGACTTGATAATGTCTTTATTTGCTTTGACTCATAACTATCTTTGAGGTTTTCTATGGCCTCCTTTAGACTTCCTCTTAGTGCCCTTAGAGGAATCAATTGTCAGACTTGCCCACCGCAAACTTTGATGTTGGGCTCAACAATTTTAAGCATGTTCAGCATCTCAATGGGTGTACATTCGAGCTTACTCATGTGAAGTTCATAATAAATTGTGAATAGCTCTCTGGCATATATTGTAGAACCAAGTCAATAATTAGTTCACGATCCATAACTAAATCTAATTGAGACAACTTCTCAATATAATCAATCATCCGCAGTACATGAGCTCTAACTAAAGATCCTATACCATTATAAACTGATATAGTTGCTTGGAACTCTCTTATGCTTCTACACGTGATTACTCATTATACCATTATATACCTTATGTTACTTTTGTACCTCAGATGGCATAGCTGCAAGCATTAGACATGTTGTAGCATTACTTTTATTATTATATTTATTATATTAGTCACCTCTTATTTAGTCAAGTCATCAACAAGTGTCTTTAGAAAGGGGTTAATTAAGGGCCCGTTTGAGCCACATTTTTTCTTCATTATAATGAAAAATATGATCGTTATCCATCACATTAACATTAAAACTCAAACTTTCTATCTCTTGTGTGGGGCCCATTGCTTTTCTTCCCTGTTATAGGGCCCGTTTGAGCCACATTTTTTTTCATTATAATGAAAAATATGACCGTTATCCATCACATCAACATTAAAATTCAAACCTTCTATCTCTTGTGTGGGGCCCATAACGACTATATTTTTCATTCTCATTCTCATTGTAATGTGGCTCAAACGGGCTCTAAGTATATAACCAATTTTCTCATGCTTGAGAATGATTCTCAAATTGCGGTGCCAAACAAGAAAATTTGGCTTGATTGTTGGCATTTAGTATGTCTCTCAAATTTATATGATTATTCATAATTTAAAAATGTAAATGACTAAAAATGAAATAATAAGATATAGAAATGCATCAATTAATTTTATATGGTCTTTTTTTAAATTATAATTATGCTTCCACTACTTAAATCAAATTTATGATTCTCTCACATAAATTCATGTAATCTATACTTGATTCCCAATGGGCTGAGATCCCATTTATTATATTAAAACCTTGAGTGAACTCAAAAAACCTTAATAAAATATTTGGGTACATATTATTATCAATTATATCTCCGTACAATTTCTTGATCATTAAGTTGACAATTATTTATCTTCACACATCTTATGTGTTAGCTTAACATACTTTTATAATTTATTTATTTGAGTGTACTCAACAAAAGAAAAAATTAGTTAATTCAAGCCCACCATTCAAGAATATTTAATATGTCATAGTGTCAAATGTATCCATAATAGACCACCATTGAGTGTACTCAACAAGTTGAGATCGTTTGTGAACTTTGATTTTTCACTATAATGATGGAAGACAAATGTAATAGGGTGTATTAATATAATTATATATCAAATCAAAGTTCAACTCTAATTCCATAAAATTTTTAGGATGAGACAGTTTAATTAAAATCAAATTATATTTAAATATCAAACTAGAGCTTAACTATAATTTTAATTGAATTTACATTAGGGTGGAATAATTTAATTAAAATCAAATTTTAGGTAAATATCAAATTAGTGTCACACTCAAATTACAATTGAATTAACATTTTAATTTATGATAAAACTCCTAAATAAAATAAAATTCAATTTAAGGTTAAAATTTAATATTTGAGTTAAAATCCAATTTAAACAATAATATAAAAAGTCATCTATTTTGAATATAATTTTAAGTGAGCCAAGTTTGAAATTTAGGTCAAAACCTTTTGAAAATTAAGCCCTTGTTTAGTACACATTAAAATTTTTATTCTTATTTTTCTACTCATTTTCAACCACACATTTCTCAATAAAATAATATTTTTCATCACATCAATAACGTTTCTTTCTATTTCAACCACACATTCTCCATCAATCTATAATTCCAAAATACATCCTTTCAAAATAATATGGCTCAAACACACCATAAATTTAAAACATTTTCAAATTATATTCAAAACCACTTTTGAAAAATTGCATTATGACCCAATCGAAAATTACAAACAGGCCACCCCAATTTCATAAATTGTAAGCAAGCCCTTACTTTAAAAATTGCAATAGAATAAAATATTGTAGACAGGGGCCCACAATTTCACAAACTGCATATAAGGCCACGTCCCCAAATCGCCTCCAAACACTAAAGAAAATGTCCCCTTTTCTTTTTCATCGATGTCGCATTTATGGAGTAACCGCAGTGCACTACCGCTGTTACACAAAGGTGACGCACCGCCCGGTATGGCATTAGCGTTGGTGCTTCTTCGCCTTGTGTGCGGGCAGCGCATCGTTGCGTGCCTTGCCGCGCATAGGGCCCGCCCAATGCCGGCAATGGCTGTTGCCGCCAAATCGCAGCTGGCTAATTACTGTTTCGATTCAAAAATCATTTTCTTTTTTAAAACAGATTTTGAAGCTGAAAATTAATTTCTTAATAGCTAAAAACATGAAAAATAAACAATTAACCATTGATTGTTCCCAAAGATTCAAAACAATCTCTGATGGAAACAAAGTAAGATTTGATACCGCTGTTGGGAATTTACTTAACATGCACAGTGGAATTTAAACAATATTTCGTTTCCCACCAAGAATCTTCTTTGTGTTTACAAAAAAATTGCGATAGAAATTATACATTTAATGAATTTTGCAAACTTATTTGCTTATATTGAATATGTCACGATCTGCAATCAAGTGAGCTTGGCCCATTAATTAATTAATCTTATTAGTTAATTTGGTCCATTAATAAGTAACTCAATTAATTAATTGTCCAACACTTGTCAATTAATTAATTAATATATTTCATTATTCTAGTTCTCTTTTTGTGTGTGGCCCATTAGATTTTCAATTACGATGTCTAACGACGTGAATTATTATTTTGATCTAATCAAAATAAGATAAATTAAGATACCCTTTTAATTTATCATTAATTCACATTCGTCGTTCTATATTAACATCTAGCAATGTGTTAGAACAATACATGTGACTATAAATGTCACGTGATATGAAAAAACTAAACTTGTTTGTTTATTGTGAAATTGTAAACCCTTCGTTAGTATGATCCAATCAATTACAAGATATGAAGTGTGTCAATCTCGATTATTGATCAAATCTTTCTTTCTACTATTAATTCAAAAACTGTTTTTGACTTATGGGCAACCTTGTCCAAGTATTTCATTATCAATTTAATTGAATGAAATGTAGATCATAACCTCTTACTATCTATTCTCTATTGATCATTGACAACCATCACATGATTCCTGATATACTCGACCGATGTTGTATTAGCGACTTTTAGCAAAGTAATATCCTATATCACCAAGGCATGATTGTTTCCATAAGATACTACGATGACCTCAATTCAAATGATCAAGTCTATTACCTAATGCTAGAGATTAATCATGACACTTAAATAGTTATCTACATGGAATCTCTACAGCGGGTTTCCAATGTTTTGTTCAGAGACGCAGATAGGGGGGCAACATTGTCCACTGATCCACTATTCCTAATTAATTTATAATGTATTTTTCAGTTTCGCCCCCGCAAAATTTTGAATATTTTTTTCCATTAATAAATATGACCCAATAACCCACACTGTAAAATTCAACTATACAAAAATCTTAGACCTAAACAAAAGATCCAATAGTTACTTAAATAAATAAACAGTTCAAATCAAATCCAAAAGCAAATGACCCATTTATGAATCAATTTTCCAAAAGCATACCCACATGCCACAACCCACAAAATGTAATCTATTAGATTCTCTTATTGACGAGTTGAAGTGATGAGGAGAAGGAGAGACCAATTTCAGATGTCAAAGCCATCTCTACCATCTGTTATATAGATAGGCAGTTTGCTTTTTGTCTTTTTGATGTCCATCTAATGTTCATGTTTTGAATTTGTATAACGTTAGACACATAGNTTCAGATGTCAAAGCCATCTCTACCATCTGTTATATAGATAGGCAGTTTGCTTTTTGTCTTTTTGATGTCCATCTAATGTTCATGTTTTGAATTTGTATAACGTTAGACACATAGATGGACATATTGTTTTTGTGTCGACAAACTGATTGTCTTTTTGGTCAGTCAATCAAACTTGCCTTTTTTGGTACTTGAAATCGTCATTTTCAATCCTCTTAGTTAAATTTTTTTTTTTGGAAAGCCCCCATCCACCTCCCGAAAGATTGAAATCCTGACTACATCCCTGATTTTGTTCTTTAGCAAAACTTCTACGTGTTCATTTAATTGTCACTACATTTTAACTTGTGAGATCAGTAACTCACTTCAAAAAATGAAATGTCACACGTGATGATCTAACCGTAATAATAATATTCGTATCTCGTTATTATTTACAATCATGGATAATTTAAAATTCACTCATCTGTAATTTGTATTTCAGAATCACAACTCATTGTGATTAACAAGTTATCTGGACTTGAATCTATGTACTCTATTTTTTAATTTATTAAAATATTAATTCAATTAAATAATAGATTTGTCATAAATAAAATGTATCGATTATACATTAAAAGTGTTTATGTCCAAATTTGATTGGATTTAGGAAATAACACTAACACAATAGAGATACAAACGAGCGCACAAAAAGTGTGTACTACATGGCGAAGTGTGTGCCAAGACGTGACCATGTGGCGGGTTATCGACATATGCAATTTAGACGATCTCTGGGCAATACCTTGTGACTTGTAAAGAGGTGTCGCCACATAGTGGCAATTGGAGGAGTTGAATGTTTCAATAGTCAACGAATTTACACTTTGTTTTGATTTACTCACCGAACTTTAAGAGTTATCCCGTTGGCCATTGAACTTAGGTCTCTTGCTTCCCGTCACTCACTAAACGAATTCCGTCTTTGGCTTTGTCTAAGTGGCAGATGGAATGCCTACGTGTTAAATGAATCCATACGAGAGTTAAATGCACAATTGGATTTCCAGCTAAGCCAAACACGCATTATTCTTTACGTCCAACCTTCGCGTTTCTCCTGTGAAATCAAAACTAGATCACGGGTTGTTGGAGCAAAATCAGACAGTGCAATCAGTCAACCCAACAACACCCCAAACCCTAACCCCCAATTCAACTTCGAACCTCATCTTTCCCGCAACCCAACAACGCCCCAATAACGGGTTGTTGGAGCAAAATCAAAAAGCACAATCAGTCAACCCAACAACGCCCCAAACCCTAATCCCCAATTCAACTTCGAACCTCATCTTCCTCGCAAATCTGATGAACGAGGAAGAAGTTTTGTGATTCGAGTAGGGAAGGCGTGCAAATAGAGGGAGGAAATGAAGGTAATTGGCGTAATTTTTTTTTCAATTTCATGGTGTTAGTATGTAATCACATTTATGCGTTATCAAGTTCTATAGGAAGAAAACTGAACTACACTTTAATAACCGTGGATGCCCAGTTTTTCAAATGGGTGGGCATCCTCAAAACCATAAATTATTTTCTTACACAATTGAATGTTCATGTAACTCCTTATAATGTATAAGAGTAATTTCAATATCTATTGGAACATATGGTTATTTACCTCCTAATTCGAGTGATAATATGCATGTATATTGGTTTCTTCTTATATTTGTCTCTGGTCTGAAGGATGTTAAATGTTGTAGTTGTTGATTGTTTTGTAATGAGGTAGTGGAAATGTGACCACATTTCTCTTTAACCGAGCTCTTTTTTCCTCCACTTTGGAGATGATAAAAGATAGCCGATTGATTACTTAGTGGTTCAATGCGTGCTTTTTTTTTCTTTTCTTCTCTCATCAAAGTCCCTTAGATGAACTGTGGCTTTCGACCTGCTGATGTGCTTCTAGTTAATAACAAATTTTTCTGCTTAATCAGTTTCTCATTTCCGTTCCTTTCTTGTTGGATAGAGCTCTTTCTCACACATTGACATGGCCATGGTTAAGGTGTAGAAATGATTTGCTTTCAAAGAATCAAAAGAAAGTTTATTAATTCTATAACAGGTTATGAGGACGATCCGGACTTTGTAGATTCTGAAAATGATTTTGTATCCGATGAAGACATCTTGTACGTCAGAAATGTGATTGATTGGATAGACCTGAAGACGACATCTTGTACGACAGGACAGTTGAGGATGGAGCTATATAAGTGCGATGACAGACCTAAAGAGCCTCAGTCCAAGCTCGCTCAATCTGGAATGCGCTATTTTTTTTTAGTTGTTGACAAAACATTTTGTAATTACATAGGTGGACTCTCGTTTCTGTCGAAATAGGTTATTGTGTGGATTTGGAGACTTTCTGCAGTATTTCCTGTACTTGAAAGTTATGTCAAATGGTTATGTGCATCACCAAACGAAGTGTGAAATATTGTTGAAATGGGTTATGTTATATGTGCATTATAAATCGAAATGGTGGCTAAAATGTTGCTGAAAAGCATGTTTAAATATATAAGTTGCTGCATTTTCCAATTACCTTTATGTTTTACATATTTTAGACATTGGAACACTTCTAGTCTGATTGACCTTATATGGTTCATTGATTCTTTTGTGGAAAATGAACATGTATATAGGGGTATAAAGTTTTAAAGAACTGAGGATTATGAAGAGAGGTGCTAGACGTACAACGTTGGTTGACAACATCGATTGACAACCTCTCACACATGTCAACGTTGTGAACCAGTGTTGTACACGTAGAATATTTGGATTATGAAAGCCTCATCAGACGGGTAAAAGTCTGTCAAATTAAATTGCAATGGAACACTCGCAACCAAATATACCTTGAAAATAATTGTAGGCAAACTGGTAGCATACACTCGACACCAATCAAGACTTATTTCTCAAAATAAATTGCATATGAAATGTACAATATTTTAAATATACTTTAAAGATTGAATGACAGAAATACTATTGAAGATGAAAATGTAAACAAAATTGAAACACATAAATATCTTCAACCGGGACGACTGTCAACACAACTCAAGAATTACAATCCACTCACAACAGCATATGCAGAACATTAGAACAATAGTAAGATTACACAATTATTACAACTAAGATTATACTGAATGCATACGATTTTGATTCTCATGAACATCTAAGAATGAATACTAAAGCAAAACAATCCATCATTGACATTCATATGTGAACTCGTATTAAACTACAGTCAAAATCCAACTCCAAATTCATAAAGGCTTCGAATTGTATGTTCTAATATAACTAGTGAAGTTCTGATTGTAGCAATTAAAAGTCTCCCATTATTGGAAGAATTGCATTTATATTACATTTACATTGACAAAGAAGCTATTAAAATTATTGGACGTTCTTGCCCACTGTCGTGGCGAAGCCAGCACTGGTGAGGTGGTGTGGTCGCCCATACTGGCTTCCCCAAACCTTACAGGTTGGATGCTACCATTGTTGTAGACAGTCGCCGCCCACCAGAAAGCTTGAAGCTGAAATGGATTAGGGAAGGAGGAAAATTTAAAATTAAGTTTAATCTTTAATATTATTTAACTAAATATTAATAACCGATCTCACTATTACGCCCGTTGAGTGTGGACGGTCAACAGTTACAGACCATCCTAGCCGAGGTTCATTCCTGGATCCTACATTGTCTACTGTTAAAGTCTTTTAAACTGAACAACCAAGGATCCTTACGCTCGGATGTTGAGTGTGATTTGGAGGCCCTAGCAGTAGCAACTAACATGCCCAACTTGCACCACCTTCAACTTTTTAGAAATAAGATGACAAATGAAGGCCTGCACGCCATTCTGGATGGCTAACCTCAATTGGAATCACTTGATCTATGCCACTGTTTAATTGTTTCACCTAGAGGAAATTTAGGAAGATTGTGTTCTCAACGTATTAAAGATCTGAGGCGTCCCTTTGACTCAACTGGCGATTATGGATTTGATGCTGAAATTGACAATTGAGACTCGTTTGTTGAGGGTAACCTTATGGATTTTTCAACATTGACATGATGTTCGATTATGGTAATTATCTTGAGTTCTCTAATGGCAGTGGTGCTTCATACGGTGAAGATGAAAAAGAGGTGTTCATTGACTAAGAGTAAATAAAACATGATACCTGATCACTTCTACTTCTAAAGATCTTTATTGATAATATCTAAGGGGACAAGTGCCCTGCCTATTTTTGGGTGGGTGGGGGGGGTGGGGGGGGGGTTCGGCCCCATGTTTGGTACAAGGTGTTGCGTAGGTCTCGATATTATAAATAGTTGAGATTTTAAGTTTGTGTTTCTTGTTTATCGCGATTCGATATTATCGTAGTCACCCTATTAAACATGTCATTTCTTTTTGAGTTTATGTTATGTATTCACACACTCTCTCTCATGCTTTCAATAGATTTTCGCACATAGGTATGTCAATTTTTATTTTATTATATTTTTTTTTTTTCTTTTGGGTTATCAGTAATACATTTGGGTTCATCCACTTCAAGAAAACTAGGTTGGAGGTTCAAGACGCCATCTAACTTAATGGAGTGGGTTGTATTACTGATGACAAATATAAAAGTCGATTTTTCTAATTTTTGCATCATTTTGTGGCCATTTTTCTTAACATGTCTCACAAAATAAAAAATAATAAAAAAAAAATTGTAAAATGGTGCTACGAGTTTATATTATTTACAAACTTGCTATACTCAAATTTTTATTCATCTAATATGAATAAAGTCAGTTCTCTAAAGAGTCACATTCTAAAATATAATGTAGAGACACGTCCGATTTACATGATAGATATTTATGCTTGTACTAATATTAATGCAAAATTAATAAACTTATCGTTATTGTGATAGACAAATCTTGATGTGGAATGTACATTGCACGTCTAAACTATTCACATGCTCCATTAAATTTAATTATAATATTATATAATATAAAAAAATTAAGAGTAAAATATATCTCTTTCTATATATAAAAAGTGTCTATCTAACGGAATTTCTTGGTTTAACGGAAAAACTAACGGAATTTCTTGATTTAACGGAAAAACTAACGGAATTTCTTGACAAATTATAATTAAATAATAATAAAAATGAATTAGCT
>CAIGRS010081204.1:0-19053 GCA_903798395.1 Fraxinus floribunda | reverse complement strand
ATCAAGTTAAATCAATCCTCGTAGGAACGATACTCGAAATTCTAGGATTTTCACTTTATTACTTGTCAACGAACCGTGCACTTGCGGTGATTTAAATTCGAAACATATTTTCGTGAACATCTCCATCCAGGTTGGAGACACAGCCGTGTCTCCATCGAGCATGGAAACACCATGCGCACATGATGATTTGGACATATGAATGTTGTCTTCTCTGCATCGATATTACTAGGGAAGTATTGCCAAGAGCTATATAGATGCATACTCGACTGGAACTGTGTAACCTAGATTTGGCTGTCAACACGGATCAAGGGCAAAGAAATTTTTTCATGAAGCCTAGAAAGAATTGCTTTAGCTTTTATAACATTTCTCTGATTAAATACTGCTTCAAATTCAGTACGAATGTCATAGCTTTCTGCTAGAAGAGCTGAAACAGAGTCTGGATGTTGGCTAGGCACTTTTACACAAAGATTCGATCATCGATCTCTCTCCTTTTAAGTTGTACCTTCCTTGTCATAATAAACTTGGCAGGAACCAAAAGTTACATTTTATTTTTGAAAAATATTGCTACAATTCAATGGAAATATTGTTAAAAATTAGGGAATGAGTTAATTCTTTATCTTTGAAATGATAATGTGATCTATTATGCTACTAGCCATTGCTATTTTTGTTTTAGATTATCACAAGTTTGAGTGGTGTTCATGGATGAACTTTGTTCATAACATCAACAAGCATGGATTAAAATTTTGTTTAGTTATTAGCTTTAAGTTTTTTCCCCACATCACTATGTTATATACAAGACTCATATATAGAAAGATTATAAATTTCATCTGAATACATATAAATGGATTATATCTGTTTAGCCGACACACAAACCATTTGCAATAATAAATTCTAACTTTTTAACTAAGACACCGCCGGTGTCTCCAACCTGGATGGAGACACAACCGTGTCTCAATCGAGCATGGAGACACCATGTGCACACAGCGTGCGCAATGAGATTTTTTTTTAAAAAAAAAAANTTAATATATTGCTTCTTTTACTTCTTGTTTCAATAATTTATTCTTTATAAACAACACATTCTCTTTTGTTGATATAAATTTCTTGAAAATTAATATATTCTTATTTTTAAAAACCAACCAACGTGCAACACACGTTGATTCCCACTAGTAATGTTAAAAGGCACCTAGCACTATATTCTAGACTATAGACTTTAACATTCTTTACCTTAGCTTCGTTATATTAAAGTTAAAAATATTACACTTCCCTGATTCTCTATATTCTTTTGTTGTGTTCAATATACTTTTATATTTTATTCAGTTATTGTGATTACATCTATAATTGTATGTTCTGCCATATGAAGAATAATTTTGAGTTATTTAAAGTTGAATTACAAGCATGCCCTAATTTTATAAAATAAGTGTCATAACATTTTTGGTACATTAAAAAATTGAACAAAAGTCCGAAGTTATGGAAAAATGTTTGACAAATTCAAGATTTTGATAGCATACAACCATTATTATGAAAAATCCTTGCACAATAATTTTAATATAGTTACGACATGTTTAATACATTGAATTGAACCATAACTAAAATATGATGTTAATGAATTTATTGATCGTCTCTCTATTGAAGTGAAAGGTTGATAATGAAGGTTAATATCTCTGTTTGGTGGAGATTAAAATCGAAATTTTAAAGAGAAGAGGCACAATTAACAACCACCCAATTTTCGTGTATATGCTTGGGTATTTATAGGAGAGGATAATTATGCTAAATGGACCGAAAACAATACTTCAAAACATCAAAATAGGGTTTTCCGGATCAACATGTCGCTTGAGCGAGGAGTTGACGATAAGCGAGTGATGCACTGTCGCTTGAGTGAGAGCTCGATAACAAGCGGACGACATGCATTCTGTTTTTGTCGTTCGAGTACCAAGTGGGCAAGAAGCTAGCGAAAATGTGGCGTTTTGTTTCTTCTCTTTACATGCTCAAACCCTATACCTCATAACCAAATTTATACAAATTGCACCCTAGGTCCTTGACTTTAACAATACGTTACAAATTAGTCATTTTGTCCACGGAATTGTCAACACTAAAAACCTTACAAACCTCTCATTTGACATTTTGTGATAGAACTATACAATAAGTTAAAGAAAACTAAATACAAAATCTAAACTACCCAAACTTCATCAAACTCATGTTTATTACATTCCTTGTTACACCTGTTTCCTGAATTTCACAATTCAAATACCAGTGTCAAAGCATGTGATACAGAAAATAATAAAATCATTAAACACATGATACCAACACTAGCTAGAATGAGACATAGCACTAATGTTAATTCAAATACCAACTAAACATTAGCATCTCACAAACATCAAAAACTCAAACAGTTAGGTAGATATTGTATGGAACGCAATACGATCAACAAATCTCCCTCTATTAATCTACTTTACCGTAAAAAACTTTAAAAATATAAAATTCTCCTATAACACTTACTTTACTTTACTTTACCCTCCCCATTCTTGTCACAAATGACGAACTGATTGATAATTAAAAATATCACAAAAATGCTTTACTCTCCATTTTTTAACATTAACATATAATAACTTAAAAATGTTATTAGCATGCACAAGTATAAACAATGTACAGTAAACATTCTTACATACTTAGTTCAAGTTAACATGAAGTAAATTGTATAAGTGACCTATATGTGTAAAGTGTCGATAATCCTTTGTAAGGAGACCTTAATTTTGTGAGAAATGACATGTTAAACATCACTGCCAATAAATGTATTACTCTACTTATGAAAGTCAAACCATATAAAACATATTAAAACCTTTTAAATAAAAGCTCATTTTATATTGATATTTTCTTTTCCCCCCATCTTTGAGCATATTTTAGTTTCATATATTTCAATATTTTAAACTCATAATTATTTTTCACATCTTAAGTGCAAACTCTTTTCTATTAATCGACTAAAATGACTTATGTAGCGAGCTTCAGGCTAGTTAACCCCCAAGTTAGTTGACCATAGATACCAGGTTATGAGAAACCATGCATGCTTAATTGCTCGAGTCAAATAGGCTCCAAAGAAGAATATAAGATGTTGAGTTTTTTATTACCGGGGATAAACTTGAGTTTAGGTTCAATACATAAGGTTAATTCATGTTCAAAGTCACCTTACTAACATGTGATTGTCATCTCAAATCTCACACATGCAGTTGAGTCCCACTAACAATATCATAGTGTGTGCAGTGCAAATAGTACATGAAAACATCTATACTAAGTATTCCATAATAACCTAAGCTAACAATGAAATCTATATTACAGCTCATCGATTAAACTCATGTTTGATCACAACAAACAAATTCAGGTATATTATATATTATGTTGTAAAAACAATTTTCCGCATTTTTTAATTTCAAAATTCCATTTTTTTTTTTATTTTAAAACATGAATGCACCAAGTATACAAAAAAATGCCAAACAAAAAAAAATGCATGAGTTTTCTACCTAAAAAGAAAATAAATAAATATGATGTATGCATAATTCAATGTCACATAATAATAAAGCACGAGCATGTACCAAGATTACCCAATCAATTAGGTAATACTCTTAACTTCAAGAGCATCATGATCTATTTCAAAAAATTTCGAATTATTTTTCTTCACCCAACCTTGCCCATTCCTAGAATGTTATCTAGTTTTAAAAAACCACTAGAAGAGGCAAGAAGTTGAGACTTGGAATGCTCTAGGTCGTTCAGAAGATTTTTAACCTGGATTTCTAAGGTTTCCTTTTCAACCATCAGCTCATTAGCTCTCCTAGATGTTTTCTTTAGCTCACCGGTGAGATTCCTAACCCGAGTATCTAAAGATTCATTCATAAATTTCAGCTCACTTAGGGTAGAGGTAGATTCCTGAATGTATGCTACGAGTTTTTCTTTCTCTGACTCAAGTTCTGTGACTCTCGTACTTAAAACTATATTTTTAGTTAGAATCTGAACACTCTCCTCATAGATTCTAACATAAGCCTCATGAATATCTCCCTCACTGTTAGAATCTTCTTCTGAATTCTCACTACTACTTATGCTCTCAGCTTTCTCACTTCCCTTATCAGATTCATTCATAATTATAGCAGTAAAGGCAATATTTTTCACTTTCGTTACGAGTGAATTTCTCACTCTGATTGTCCGAGTTAGACTCATCATAAGTGAGAGTAGCATTTATAGCCTTATCCAAATGTCTCGTACTGCTATAGCACTCACTCCTATAGTGTCCAAAACCTCTACAATTATGACACCTCATAGATTGAGATCGCCTTCTAGACTCACTGGAATTACCTTGTCGTCTCTCTTTAGGTTTCTTTTTATTCCTAAGCATTTTTCAAGTTTTTTTAGTAAAGTATGCTAACTCATCTTCAGTAAGAGAATCTGAATGGGTAGAGTTCGAATCTTCATCTCTAATGGTGTTCAAGACAATTGACTTCTCAATTTTAGGTTTACCTAATGTAAGTTCATAAGTCTGGAGAGATCCAATTAACTCTTCAATCTTAATGAAATTTAAGTCCTTACTCTCCTCTATTACCGTGAATTTAAGTCTAAACCTTTCTGGTAGGGATCTAAGAATTTTTATGACTATCTTAAGCTCCGGGATTTTCTCACTTAGGTTGAAGTTAGAATTAACTATGTCATTTAAGTTCGCATAGAATTCATCAAAGGTCTTATTCTTTTTCATTCTAATCTCTTCAAACCTAGTGGTCAGTATAACCGCCCGAGTTCTCTCATGTGTGGTCTGTAGAATATCCCAAACCTCTTTGGCTACCTCACACATAGACACTTGCCTAAACTTATCTGGGGTTCTTGCCATAAACAGGGCATGTAAGGCTTTTTACATTCATCTAAATTCGCTCTAGTCCAATTAGCAACATGGGTGGGGATTACTTACTTCATAATTAATCCTAGAACTAGGTGTAGCCCAACCATTCACAACACTAAGACAGATACGCTCATCCATGGATTTTAAAAAGCTTTCTACCTAACCTTCCAGTGGGCATAATTATTGCTATCAAAATATGACGGGACGGATAATGAATTACTCATCTAGATAATATTTTCCAAATATATGGTTGTATAAAATCAAGAGTGAAAGGATGAAATCAATGTATGAATAGGTTCTTGAAAATGTTACAGAGAAAAGGCACAACGAACAACCACCCAATTTTCATGCATATGCTTGGGTATTTATGGGATAGGGTAATTAGACTGAATGGACCGAAAAAAATAATTCAAAATAGCAAAATAGGATTTTTCGGATTGACATGTCGCTCAAGCGAGGAGCTGGCGACAGGCGAGCTCGAGCTCGAGCTCGATGACTTGCAAGCGACAGACATTCTATTTTTGTCGCTCAAGCACCAACTGGACGAGAAGCTAGCGAAAATGCGGCACCGCATTTCTCTTCTTTTCATACTCGAACCCTAGATCTTACAACCTAATTTATACAAATTGTACCATAGGTCCTTGAGTTTAACAATACATTACAAATTAGTCATTTTATCCACAAAATTGTCAACACTAAAAACCTAACAATAATAAAAACTATAACCTATTATTGAATGATCAAACAAAATTTGAACTATTTGAATTAAGATTCAAAAATAACTTACCTACAAATTAGGAGAAAATACAAAGAAAGTTTGTAATCGAATTGCCGTTATTGTAGGTTTGATCTAAAAGGCAATAAATCTATTTTAATTTTCGATTGGTTATGTGGTTGGGCTTCCGTTTTGGATGTTTTTCTCAACTTTTCTATTTCATCAGATTTTGCAAATTAATTGAATAATTTAGAAAGTATGAAACACATCCTTAAAGGTTCGATTTGCTTATTTATTTTCATGCTCATATTATGTACAAATTTTTCAAACATGGCTCAATTTTGAGTGTATTTGTGTAAGTTAGCCTTCTATAATTTATGTTACAATCTTGTTACATGTACATTTACATAATACTACATGACACTCTATCATTGAATAATTTAAAATACAATCAGATATTTCATCCAGTCATTTCCTTCTAACTCATCTTCGACACTGCTTCTGAACAATCTATTTTGACAAAGTAGATTAATTCTTTATGTTACGACCCATCTATATTTTTCTCATTCTTGGGCATTTGATCTTAGCGATTGGGCCCATCTTAATTCTAAGATAGGCTAATAGTTTGTCAAAATTCATATATGCTTTAATAAGGGAAAAATTCATGGTTCAGGTATTATCTTTCACGAAATTAAAAATCAGACCCTATGGTTTAGAATTTCAAAACTTAGGGTTTTCCATGATTTAATTAATTATATTTAACAATTAATCTATTAAATTCCGTTCCTTAATTTAAGCGTATATTTAAGATTTTCTAATATAACAAATCACCTCCCCATAATAAATTTGTGACTTAAAATTAGGTGTTCTATATAGTTTTCGTAGCACATTCAGAATGTCAGAACTCTTAACATAAAGCAAACTGTAATATAATGTAAGACACGTGACCTCTCTGTGACCACCATAAAGCAAACTCTAATATAAGGTAAGACCCGTGACCTCTGAACATAAATCAAACTGTAATATATAGTAAGACACGTGACCTCTGAACACATCTTCTGTGACCATTACACTATTCACTTCACAACAATAAAACTGTAATATATAGTTAGACCCGTGACCTCTGAACACATATTTTGTGACCATTACACTATTGAATTCACAATAATAAAATTATTTAGAAACTTGTTAGTGGATCATGTGACCCATCCACCTAAATGAAATGCGCTCACATTCAGTGACCTCCACAGATAGCCTACAAATTATTCAGAAACCTATGTTGCCTACTGTTTCTAGAGTTGCCAAACAATTCCCCATAGTGTTCTCTGTGACCTGATGTTACATTATGTGACTACTAGTATTCCTGTAACCTACATACTCCAAAAATATCATCACATGTGATCCTGTAGAAATCTTCAACTATAGTCTGTGACCTGAGTATATACATTTACCCAAGCTACTGTGACAATCTTAAACCTGTTACCGTAGTATACCAAATCAATTTACAGCAACACAAATAAACAGCTTGTAAGTCAAAATCATGCTCGATCACAATGAAAATGGTGCCAATTACTATCAAAAGAATCATTGCACATTTGTCTCTGTCAAACAAACTACCACAGAAGTCTTCTGAACGTGGTGGAGAGAGTGCACAAGGAATGTGGAGGTGAGATGGTGGTCGAGTGAAAATAGGGCTTCAATAGATATGGAAGTTGAGATATTAGCCATTTTGAAACCCACAATTAATGGAATACACGCGTCATTTAATTAAAAGAATAATTGTTTAATTAAACTGATAAAAACCTGAGTTATGAAAAAAGAAGAAGTTAAAACCTGAATTTTTAAAATGTGAAAGAAAATGTCTGGTTTCATGTAATTATCACCTTTAATAATATATATTATTTAAGCTTACACTACTAAAATAATTATAATATGAAATTACTACTTATAATATAATCATATAAAAAGACCAATATTACTGTTTATGAAACTTCCACTTTTTGTGCTTGTAGCTGAAATAATCAAATACGGAGAATTGGATTGGCATTAAATTCATAAGCTGATCGTATGGAATTCAAATTCAAAATGGTTTGTCTTGCTTCGTTACTATTACCATTTCAGTTGGCAAGGCAAATTAATCTTCTTCCGTGTGATTCTTGCTCAAGGAATTTCTTCAATTTGTGAGATGTCAATTTGATTACCTGTTGCGTTATCTTCCAATTTTTCTGAAAGAATGAATAAAGATAATAACTTCACAACTCTATGTAAACCTAAGCTATTTTTGTGATGTGTATTAGGAATGTTGTATTTCCAATTTTCCATATGTGAATTCCATTTTTCCTGTCAACATTTGGTGCTGATTTGGTGATTAATTGTCCTATAACCATCGGATTGTCGTGATTTGCTATGTATTCCAATATATGGAATTTTAAAATACGACTCAATTCAAAATCTTTACTCACAATACTGCTTGAAAATCTGCATTTTGTTGACAATATTAGAGTTTTGATTATAACAAACAAGTTAATCTTATTTACTAACGAATTGAATTCAAGTGACTATAGTTTTTCAAAGTATGCAATGGAAAATTGATAGACGTCAAAAAATTAAAAACAATCCTTACAAATCGAACTCATGAAGGAAGTCAAGATCGTTGTCACACATTCATGAGCTTAAATGCCAAATTTCAGAACAAGATCAAAGACTTGACTTCTTAGATAAAATGTAAAGGTACTAACACTTTAATATATGACAATGAATAATTAAGCTCAAAACCCTTACATGCATTAAAAACAATTTTGTGTATTAAAAGTCATTCGAATACAATGAATTGATCAAATGTAAAAATGACTTTTAAAAATTGATATTTGGATTTGAAAAACACTTTTTATCTTGAAAATTATTTAAAAATAATCTCCAAATGTTCATGTTTTTCAAACCCTTCAAATTAGAATAAACGGAGTCAAAACGTAAAAAAAAAAAGTCGAATTGCCCGATGGTCGACCAAAAATTTCCAAAGATCCAAAATTTGACCGTTCTGACATCTGATTTTTACTGTAAAAAGAACTATATTAGTCATTCGAACAAGAGACGATCGATCGGACGAGTCATCTGAAATCTCAGATTTTTTTCTGACGTTTTGAACTCTATAAATACATACATTTCTTGCATTCAATACAACATTCTTCAAGAGTATCAAAGTGCGATATCTTTTGACAAATTTCTTTAAACTTACATTTGCATTCATTTAATTTATTTCTTCATATCAAAAATTTCGATTGATTCAAACTTTTTAATCAACATCTTCATCAAAGGTTTTCATCTATCTTTTTTGTACTTAACTTATTTCTATTACTCATAAAAAAGAGACATATTTTGAAGAAATTTTTTGAACTTACATTGCATGTATTTCTTCTACTACTTCATATTGAAAACTTTAATTATTTGAATCTAATTTTTAAGTATCGTATTTATTAAACAAATTCATCTAACACTTGAGTTATCATTTGTTGCTATTCATTGAAGTATTAGCCTCTCTTAGTACTTAACTTGTTTGTATTATTTATGAATAAATGAATTCCATTGTAAAGTCACTTTCATAAATTGTGTGTTGAAATTCTGTAAAGATTAACATTGTATAATGATCGATGTTCCTTGTTGTAAGTCACCATGTGAGTCATATTGAGGTCTTGTAAAGTTCAATAGTGTGGATCGTGTTGAGGTCTCGTTAAAACTCAATAACGGGTCGTGTTGAGATCCTGTAAAGCTCAACATTGTATAAGGATCGGTGCTTCATGTTTGTAAGTTACCGAAGCATTGTAAATGATTGAATTGCACCATAAGTCAATCAACATAATAAAAATGTTTTACTTGTGTCGGAGAGCTTGATAACGGAGGACGTAGATCATTGGTTTGAATCGAACTTCCACAATTACATTATTTGAATCCTTTATTTTTTTGCAAAATATTTTCCTTTCTTGCCGTATTGAGAGAATCTAAAGGATGCAGATGTAAACGGAAATTTGGTTGTAACATTTGAATTAAAAACAACGCGAGAGGCAGTAATCTAAACTTCAATATCATGTAGATGATCCATTGTAAATCTATGCACAATTGGTTTATTTTCCTAAGGGCTATTTTGTTGACAATCTTTATTTCATATGAAATTTAAGATCCCTTCTACAGAGAAAATGAATATCGAATATATATGTATAACATTTGTTTGATCGCCATTTTTTTCAAAATATATTTTCCCCTTTCTTCTTTTCAATCACACATTTTTCAATAAAATAATATTATACACAAATTCAAAATTTTTCCTTATTTTCTAACCACAAACTCTACTATTTCAAAATACATTCTAAAAAATAAAATGGGGATCAAACAAGGTGATAATAATAATTATATTAGTATTATTAGCGATATAGCCTAGGTTTGGTCCCCATTTTTTTAAAAAAAATTCATTTTTAATCACACATTTTTTCATAACTAGTGGGAGAACGTGCGTTGCACGTTTTAATGTTAAAAATAACTGTATGTAAATTTTAGAAAAAAAAATCATTTGTAAATGACAGTGTCACAAGAAAAAGAATTGTAATCTCCTCATAAAACAAGAGAACCAAAAAAGAAATTGAGGTGAAAGTGATTACCCAGCATATTGAAAACATAAGCAAAAGAACTGAATTTTTTTTTTTTCTCTAGAATGGTTGTGCTTATCTCTGGCAAAGTCATTCCCCCAAACTCCACTCCAGAAATTCCTTAAAATCACCAACAAACAAACAAACAAAAATTTCACCATTCTACAATTTCTGTAAAAATATTATAAGAGACAATAAACACAAAATAACAAACCAACTCTTCTTCAATATGACACCAGTGTTTCAAAGCAGATACTTCTAAGGTAATGTTATATCCTTCTTCCTATAACATTTAAACTATTAGCACCTATATCTTGAAAATTTTATGATGTCTTATGACACCATTAAAAATATTAACTACAATCTTACAATACAAGTTCTGGATTGAGAACGATGCAAGCACTACACTTCTGATCTATTTGGAAAAAATTCGGCTGCAAATACATCAACGCAATAAAGCTAAGTTCTTTGATCATGATTCCAAAAAAGTATTCAAGCATACCAAGGCCATGTGGGAATTATATAACTATGTCACGAAACATAATGACAATATCAAATATTGCCTCCTAAGACCGAAATTTTGAAAAGAATACATGTCAAATAAAACACACTATATCAAACTTTGAAATGTCACATATTGAAGATTTTAAAAACTTTGGCAAATAGGAGATGTAAATCTTAAGGTCTCATCCATTTCATTTAATCAATAGGGGATAGCCTAATCTTTTCACAATGGAACAATTATTGAACTAAATCAAATCTACTCAGTATTAGTAACACAACAAAATATAAAGAATAGCACTATAAGATCATAAAAGAAACTAAGAAAAAATTCACAGACGTCCAATTTAAGGTGCATCGCGTGATTGTGAAAGACACCATAGTTAGTAAATTATACCTATTTTCTTCCAACTCTTCCCTTTGAAAGCAGCAACAACTCTTTTTAATGTACAGTTTTGTAGCAAATATAAAGAATTTTGTTGATCACGAGTATAGCCAAATGAAAGTGTGATGGTTGTTGACTCCGAGATGTCACACTGGAACCAAGGTTCCCCACCCACTCACAGTAAAAGAAAAAAGATCAAAGAGAAAAGAAAAGGGAGGGCAGGATATAACCAACGTGATGACATGAGTATTTTTTTATTTTTTTTATTTTTTTTATTTATTTTTTTTTTTTCTAAAACCACATGTACATGTAAGCTCAAGAAAAATAAAATAAAAGAAGAGATGAAAGAGTATCCATAAGTTTTAAAAGTTATTTCACTTAAAAAGAGTCAACCTTAAAATCGATTGTGGACAGGCTTACCCAAAGATCGGCAAAACCATCGCTTCTTAAGTATATATATTTAAAAAAACTAACTTCTTACCTCTTCAGAAGTCCAACCTCCCTTAGAAGTTCTCCTATAAAACATATTTATGTCATTGAATCAGACACTCAGAACCTTGAGGTTTTTGAGAAGTCATAAAAATTGGAAAAAGCATTTAGTCTAAAGCTCATGCAAGAGTGCAGGAGATATAAATATAGGAACGGGTTATACTTATACATGTACACTTCATAATGTGAATGGAATATAATATATGGCATTGTTGTTTATAGTTTCATCTTAATGTATTGACATCCACCTTGACTGTAGTTTCTTAATATTATTCATTGACATGAAAAATTCTACCACGGCTAAATAAATTTTCAAATTCCACAAGATAAAAAACAAATACAAACACGGCATGACAAAGCTCTACTTTTATGTAGTACACCCAACATTCCTTGCTTCTATGATATGCACAATCAATTGCATAGCAAGTAAATTTAATGACATCAACATAAATGAAAGCCCACCTCTACATCAAGTGCGAAACCAGCAAGTCGTTTTTATCAACTTTACATAATCAAATATAACCCACAATAAATGTTAACAAAATAAAGTACATCATACATGAAACTATCAATCAAAACAAGCAATCAACTTCAACTTCTTAACACAGTACAACCAGTTTAATAATAAACCGAAAACAACAACTTAATCCCAAATAATGAAGAAAAATGAATGTTAACAATAAAAATTCAAACTTTAATAATCTACTGCATATTAGTTAAATTAATTATTAAATCATTATCATTTGCAAGAAAGAGAGAAGGAAAATTTTATGTGAAATGCAATTGATAAAAGAATATATATATATATATATATCTCAAAATGTTAGTTGAAATTTTAATGAATATGTTATTGGTAGTACTGTTAAAAAAAAAAAAAAAAGTCTTCGAGCAGCGCGGAGGACATTGTGTCTCTGCACTGCACGGAGACTTTTTTTTTAAACAGTGCTATATAATAACAAATTCAACCACAATCACAGCACAACAACATAAGATTTTGGAAGATCGCCAAGAACCATAATTTTTTGTGAAAGACAAACTCCTATCGTTTGTGTAGTTCGATTTTTTTTTTTAAATCACCCAAGACAGACTATAGTCATCAATTCCACCAACTCTAACCCTGAACTAAATCAAATGTGAAGTTTTCTGATTTTTCTAAAAAAATTTGACATAACTAGAAACAAACACAGAGGGTATTTGGTTGAAAAGATGTGAAATCCACGAAAGATGTGGTTGATATTGATTGTTTAATTTTGACTTAGATTAAAATCTGGTCCAAACAGAGCCACAAAAGGAAAGAAATTAAAAAAAAAACTTTCCTAATTGGCTAACTAAGACCACAAAGATAAGACATCAATTCCACCAACTACAACCATCAACTAAACCAAACATGAAATTTTTTATTTTTTATTTATTTTTTGGGAATCTTTCACATAAATTGAAACAAATGTGGAAGGGAGGAAATCAAACCTTCAAGAATATAGAGTAAATGACAAAGAATTTGAACCGATGATGGCTGGAGGAATTAAATGGTGTTGGGGAGTGAAATTTGGGAAAGGAAAAAGAGGGGTGAAAAAAGGACAGAAAGCATTGTTATAGCAGTCGGGATGGTGTAGTTGCGTGTGAAAATGGAGAAATGTTGCGTGAAGTGAAAAAAAAACAAAATTTGAATTATGACGACGATGGAAAATTGCGACACCTGGTAGCATGAACAATGCCCAGTTTTTGCCTCTTTTATATTGTAGTGAAATAATTTTATATGTAAATTTAAAACTTTTCATTATTTTCTAACTATCATCACATATTTTCCAATAAAACACTATTCTAAAATGTATTTTGACCATAAAATAGTGCTCAAACGTGGCATAATATCAATTTAATGACACTAACTCACTAAGCCCCTATTGGCGGTGATTAAAATCAAATTGTTATTAGATTTTGATAAAAAATAATGAAATGCGTGGTTAGAAAGTTGCGAATCCTATAAAATATGTTGTTAAAATTAATTGTTGACTTTTATTTGGATTAAAACCTTAATATATAATATAAAAAAACAATTAAATAAATTAGTAATTCTTCTTCTTTTAAAACCTATCACGGAATGCCACTCGGATGCAATAACATTATTCATAAATAAAGCATTTTCTTTAATTTTTCACGAGTAAACCCTTCTCACTTCCACTATACACACCTCCTTTCCACCCAACCCCACCCATCTACTCTTAAGACTTTCGCTCAGCTCAGTCAATTCTTCTGCAAAATCTCTATCTATCTGCGTTCACGCGCGTGGCGCACTCAGTTAGAGGTATGCTTTCCACTTAATTTCTTCTCCTGTTTAGGGTTTCTGAAATTTTAGTGTTTCTTCGATTTTGTATTTTAGTAGCTGTAGTCATTGATTCTTTAAATTAAAAATATGAATTATGTAGTATGGCTTTGGAATTCACGATTTGTTTTGTTGTGTTTTTGTTTAATATTTTTTTTGCTGGAAGTGTGAAGAAATGCCCAATTCTACTTGAGAATTGGTGAAAAAGTTGTTTAATTATGTACATGCATGTAAAATCGATATGATTTCTGGTTCTTGATGTAAGTAGGAGTTACATTAATTTTGGGGTACTTGCCAACATTTAGCTAGCAACTGCTTTTATTTTATGGAAAGTCGCGGATTTTCTGTAAATGAGACGCGTTTGAAGGTTCACACTTTTCTCAGTGATTAACGTGGATGAAAAAATTGGTGTTTTTATAGGACAAGTCATAGTACTTTGGAAATACAGATTGAGAGGGCCTAATTCCATGTTGCAGTAATCATAGTGGTAGGAAATTTAGATGTAGATCTGGAATGAATTGATGACTCTAGGTTTTTGCGAAACTTGTGAACAATACTTGGTGACTTGAAATGGTATGAAGCTTGGATATAAACCATTCTAGGCTTTGGGTTAGTGGATGAAAGGCATGCAGTCTGGGATGTCTTGATCCTTTGGTCTAGTTCTTATGATTCAAGTTAATTTGGCCTCTTTTGGTGGTCTTAGAATACTTGTTGTAATTGAAACAGAGAGGACCGCCTATTATATAAATGATGCAGTCATAAATTTAATTGATATGATTATTGAAATGTAAAGTCATTCTATTTTACATGGGTGAATTTACAGGATTTTGCTAAGTTTAAAATTAAACTGATTTAGTCATGGCATGTTAGCAATAACGTTGGATGAGATTATGAAGGGTTTCAATTAGTTAGATTGTGTAAATTATTTTTTCTTTCTTTCTCTCGTTTTCTTTTCTTCTATTTTTTTTAATTTGCATTTCAAGTATTGACTCCTCTGAGGGATTTTTATGTGTTATCTGAAAATCTTTCCCAAGGTTAATACTTGCAAATATTTCCAAAGCTCTTCTGGTTATTGGAGGGAGATATTCATCATTGCTAGCTCACTCATAGATTCAAGATCTTGTGAAATTTCCTTTTTACATTGAGAATGTGAGGTGACTGCTATGCCTATGCTTCAAGAGCATTACCATGTAAAATAGAATTGCACACCTTTCCACCTAAAAAAGATCGATCAATTTGCCTAGTGTCATTGTATTTGAAAGTACTCGGTGATTGAACTTTTGATATTCAGTTGCATCTTCATTGAAACAATATCCAAGATTGTAATACTGCTTGATCTGGCTGTTTGTCACTTTAGGATTGCCATTTCATAAGCTTTTCTATGTGGAATTTTAGTGGCTGAGAATGTTTTGCTGCTGCCATGCACAATAGGAATGTACAGACTCCAAGGTTAGGTTGATTGATAGATGACCTTTTTAATAGGATATAAGTTTATCTAACTTTCCATGTATGTTGGAATTTTCTAGGAACTATTTTAGACCTAAAAGTTTGACTAGAACTTATTCATAATTGGTATAGTCTTTTGATCCCACTTTCCTTCTTGATTTTTTATGTGTAGATGGCTGCTATTCTTGGCCACTTGACATCTTCTTCAAGTCACGTGGCATCATCTACAACATCTTACAAACTTACATAATTGTTATTGCACTTCATATCACGTCCAATAACATGATATGGTATTCACACATTTTCAAGGTGGCAAGTCAATGAATGATACACATCTATTCAAACGAATCTCACAAGGAAGCACTTGCTTTCACATGTTGCCACCATCATTTTGGATCCTGGTCTTGAGGCCAGTAGTCAACTTTTGCTATTTGGAAGGCATGCATGTTTTGAAACCATTCTGCCTCTTGTGGGGATTGACAAGGCCACTGACTTTCTTACTCGACAGTGAATGAGAAACTGGACATCGCTTCGCAGAGACCAAGTCTAAGCAAAATATATTTCAATGATTTTGTAAATGGAAGATCATGCTTTAACACTTTTAGTCCATCAGCTCAGAATTTAGTGTGTGATCTAATGAGCAATACTTTAATGACGTTGCATTATGGACTCTAATTTCCTTGGTTGCTGAACATAAAGCTCTCCATCTTGGGGGTAGGGATTATTCAATCACCTGGAGGATATTTGCTCGGTTATACTATTAAAATGTCACACCACAGTGAACCGGGCAGTGATTGCATAGCTTTTCTTTAACGATTTCACTTCATAGATGAATGCAGTAAAACTATTTTATAGGATGCTTTGTTAAGCTCATTTTTTGTGGTCAGAATGGTGTTTTATGACTGAAAGTGTACATGTATATACATTTTATATGAATTGTATCAGATGGTGATGTCTCTGGGTCTGAGGTTGTTTCTGAAGGGATTTAGCAAGGCAAAGCAACTGCATTGGTGACTTTTCATACTTGATTATAAAGCACTACGGATTTTAAATATTTTTTATTGTAGAAATATCTGTAAGCAGAGTAGAAATTTTTTAGTTAGGCTACTGTTGTGCCTTCTTGTTGAAAGAACACTAGATGAATAACTTCAATGGATTAGGTGTAGAAACAGGTAGTCATTTGAATTCATAGTTTATGTGAAGACTGGTAGAATAGATGTTAAAAAAAATCAAAGCAGACAGATTTTAATTTGGGTTTGTTGTTGGCTTGTCCTAGACAAATAGGAGTTAAGATTGTATCATGGTGGCTTGCAACAGAAGCATAAGCACATCTCTTTTGTCTTATTTATTTACATTTTTGAGAGATTGTAGAGACTCCATGGAAGATTCAAAACTTTTAAAGTCATTTTTGGCTTTCTTTGGAGAACGTTGGGACTTCATTTCAGTTCTTCCGATTATCTTCAAGCTAATGGTGCAACTGAATTAGTTAATTCCAGTTTGGAAAATTTCGAGAAAGTACATGGGAAACTTTTATACGACATGAGGATCTCATTTTGGCTTGAATAAATTTGCTTATAGCAAGTCTACTATTCAAATTACTGGATTGAGTCCATTTGCAATCGCCCAAAATCCAATAAATCCATTGGACTTGGCTCCACACCCTGTTTCTAGTTATTACAGTGGAGATGCTGAAGAAAGAGCTATGGTCATTAAGAACTTGCACGAACAAGTTCAAGACAAATTCTTAAACAAACTGTGAAGTATGTGAAGATTGCCAACAAGCTTAAAAGAATAGTTAAATTTAACGAAGATGATTTAATGGACTCATCTCCTAAAGAAATGGTTTTTCCAACAGAATTGAGGGAAAAGCTGATGGTACCTTTTATTTTCTTTGACATATTGGCCAAAATGTGCTTGAAATGGATCTCATCCCATTTATGGTTGCTGACCTTCCTCTTAACTGAGGTGAAAAACGACGACTTTGACTTGAGGACGATTCTTTTTCAATTAGGCGTTATTGACACATGAGTGCCATTATTTACCAATTTTTTTTTTGATAGATACCATTATTTACCAATTTTGAAGAAAGGGAAGTTAAGCTTTACCCATTTTTCGTTCTCCAAGGTCTTATAAGAATCTGATTTTGGACCCAGTTAATTCTGATAGTGAAGCATATATACTGGAAGTTGTATGTCATCCAATTCCTATCGAGTTAGGATTTCTACATATCGTACTGATCTTGTTTGGACTTCTCTATGTAAAGTTATATCCGTTTAGTCTACTCGGGGATGATAGAAGTTTCCCTCTTTTCTAGTTGTAGGAGAGTGATAAGATCCTGACTGCTCCTGATGGGCTGGAGTCCTTGATGGTTGCTGTGATGGAGTTTATCAATCTACTGGAGCAAACCGAGTTTGATTCCACAATAGACGATAGGATTTGAAATATATAGTGGTAGGAATTGCTGAATTAAATCTATGGATTTGATTAGAAAGCTGAATGTATAACTCTGTTATTCGATGAAAAGAGAAACTGAAGTTAACAACTCCGAGGTAATTCGAGAGGCCTAGGTCTTTACTAACTAGACTCCAACACGTGAATAATGGAATGAATCTCCCTTGTCCCCCTCTTACATATATTGTATTCCTCTCCCACTCAATCAGCTAATATACCTCTTTTAACTAACAATGGATTTCATCTCCTGCTATGCTACCCTACTGTTGGATGTCTTTGTCCCTTTCTTTCTCCTCTCTATGAGTGAATATTGGGGTCTTGATGTAGCATCAATTTAAGCGTTCAATCAGAGGATTAAAACACAGAAGAAGAGGCAACAATAGCTAGAAGTAAAGAAGCAGAGAATTATAGAGAAGAAGGGGGAAGATTCAGCAGAAGAACCACAACAAGAAGAGCAGAAGCAAAAGAAGGAAGGGGGAAAAGAAATTGAAGGGGAAGTGAGAAGAGAGAAGACAAGGGAGTGGAAAATGTGTACAACAATTCATTCATTCATCATCTGAGTTTTGAAGTTCAATACAAGCATATAAATAACGAAGTATAAACCTAATAGTTAGGGGTTTGAGCTGACCATAATACAAACCCAACTAATAAAGCAAAAGTTAAATCGTCCACAACAAAATAAGATGACCCAAACAAGTGATGTCTTCATTAACTCTCATAGGGTAGGAGAGAAACTTGATTCTATTGAGTGGTTGAACTTGTACCACACGGGACGAACTTTCCTAAAAACCAAATATCGAAATTTTAGCAGTTTGATTCAGATTTGTTGGAACTTTTCCTTGGACTCCATGTACAGTCTGTATCAGGTTGAACTACCCAACGAGCAAGGAAGCACCATATCTTTGTATGCTGTGTTAGGTGGTATTGGAGTAGAAATGGCAAAAGATTCCGGTTATGAGTCCGGAGTGGAGGTAAAAAAGGATCATCAAGAGAATTAAAATGGCGTTTGTAAGTAACTAAGTCCGTAGCATTGAAAGTAGAGTGGTAGCCAAAATATGATGGAAGATCAATAACATAAGTATTTGGACCAACACGCTTTAATAGTGCGTTTGATAGATATTATTTTGGAAGAATGAATTTTGGAATAGTAGATTGATGAATATGTGGTTGAAAAAGAAGGAAAAGTTATTGATGTGATAGAAAATATTATTTTATTGAAGAATGTGTGGTTGAAAA
>CAIGRS010081183.1:0-14180 GCA_903798395.1 Fraxinus floribunda | reverse complement strand
AAAAAAAAAAAAAAAAAAAAAAAAAAAAAAAAAAAAGCACTGGAAATTTAATGCATATGAGGATGGTCTTAGGTTTATAAAGGAATTAGGCTGCTTTACCTAGTAAATTATATTAAAAATAAATATCTCACATTGCAAAAATATGAAATAAAAAAACAATATAAGGGATTGGTCCACTCTTCTTAATAAAGTTCATATATTAAGATAAAACTCTAAATTTTGATATGATCTCAGGTCTCATTAAGTTTCAAGGAACAATTTGATCAAGTTATAATTTAAATGGCGACACGTATTTCAAGATCAATATGCTCAAATAAGTCACCATCTTATATGAATGGATCAAAACTCAATTGAGTACATGAATTTCAAGAACGAGGCGAGAATTCCTCGTTCCATCGGGTTGGCAGTGCAAGTTATTGGCAAGAAATCTTACGACAACTAGGGTTCGGGATGGGTATCAGCCACCCTCACCCATCCAACCCTGATTAGTATTATTTAAGAAGAAAATAAGACGGTAAATAGGGAAAATGAGTGCTCCATCTAATTGGCATCCTCACCATCTTGCGAGGCATGTGCCCAAATGCATGCAAAAGATCAGAAAGGAAGGTGTGGTCACTCGTTCGTCACCATGTCAGGAGATTCTCCGATGGATTGGTTTTGCACTGTTGAAACGAAATAAAACCTTGGAGAATGTGTGATTTTTTAATTAAAGATGGACAAAAGACGTTATTGTTTAGTGGAACTCAATAATAATGGATGTATGATACATATTATACTTCTTCTGAGGCAATTATTGTAAACATGCAAAAAATTCAAAATTAACAACACAAAGATAGCGTTTATATAAAGATTAAATTACATTTTTAATTGTTCAACAACTTGACCATAGTCTTTACCCTTCGAATGTGAAATGTACGACATTTTTCTATTTAAAGGGTTAGGTTTGATCACAGAAAATAGAAATTTGAAGCTACTTCTAACTTCCCTCCAATACAAACAATGTTTACGAATATTTTAAACATATCCATTCATCATTCACCTCAAAATGGCGCCAGAAAAAAAATAAAAAATAAAAAATAATTCCTCCAAAATCCTAACACGTGCGAAAATTATTGATCATCTCCCTATAATTAAAGATTAACTTAAAATGATAAAATCTGTCATACTTGACTATCCAATAAAAAAAGGTAGCAAGAAACTGTTCGCACATGAAAGAACGTGCTAGTGGACATTATAATCCCAATGGCCATGTCAATTTTTCAACTCGATTGCAACAAAAAGTCCAAAAAGCCAACTTCACTATGACCAAAATCATGAGTTGGACCGAACGAGTGACAAGACATAGGAATACCACAGTTAAAATTAAATTTTCAGTAAATTTTGATAAAAAATTATAAGATATGGGATTGAAAAACTATGAATCTCATAAAATAAAAAATTAAACATTAATTTTGATTTAAATTAAAATTAAAATTTTGATATCTAACAAACAACTAAATATATTTAGTAGGCGAATTAATTAAAAGCAAAATTAAGGGAAGTGTAGGGGTATAAGATGGGGACAGAACAATATTCCTGTAATTGGGCTTGAGACTACACAACCACAGTCTACTAAAAACAAAAAAGACCTCTAATCAATCTCAATCCACATCCACAGGCTAGAGCAATCCGATCTGGAGAGGCCCACTTAAACGCAATTTGTGGGCCCAACTGGGCCCACAAGGAAGCATTGGATTCGAGGATAGTTTTAGTATTTTTCAACACTGGGTCCAATAATAGGGCCCACAGTTCCATAGCCCAGTGACCACCTGCACATCCGTACCCTACTTGATGTAATCACGTATCCCGTGCCACCTTATTTATTATAGAGGTAATCTAACTTTGAGAAAAAAAATCATTTTAGTCCCTAAATATTTTTATTCCAAACTCTTCACGGGAAGTTTCAACATCCAATTACAAAAATTTAGGCCCTGTTTGATACCAATAATTACCAATAATTTTCCATGGAAAATGTTTTTCATTTTCCTACGTTTTACCTATTTGATTACAAAAAATTTACTTGGAAAAATTTTTCTGAGCCACCATCTCACACGCCTCTTTTCCTTCAAATGAATGAATTTGTTTTTCTTTTGTTTTTGTGATTTTTTATTTGTCACTTTTTTTTTTGACAATTGAAAAAAATTCTAGATACAATGGTAAAAAAAAACTCATCACTTTTATTGACAATTTCTATACAAAACAAAGTCAAATGAATGGTATTCGACATGGTAATTTTTCTAAATTTTAATTTTTTTTTGACAGTTGGAACAAATTCTAGACCCAATGGTGAAAAAAAATTATCACGTTAACTGATAATTTTCGTGAAAAATAAAGTCATACAAACACCAAACTTTCAACATTTTTCAGTGAAAAATCACCCCAATCAAATACAATTAATTACAATTTCCAG
The DNA here is from genome assembly GCA_903798395.1 of Fraxinus floribunda. Taxonomy (NCBI): domain Eukaryota; kingdom Viridiplantae; phylum Streptophyta; class Magnoliopsida; order Lamiales; family Oleaceae; genus Fraxinus; species Fraxinus floribunda. The sequence goes on along the minus strand of CAIGRS010081183.1, from coordinate 11,731 downwards.
TAAAACAAATTTTAGGCAATTCAATTTCATGTAATTCATTTTCTTTCAACCCAAATTTCACATTCACAATCAAACGGACCCTTAATGTCATGTAATTGAAATATTATAAATATTAATAGTGACATAATTGTATAACTAGAAAACAAACAAGTTTTATTGACGACCATAGCGTTCATGCAAGAAAATCATCTGCCAAGGAAGCAAGAATGTTTATTATTGTAACTTTGGTGATCAAACTGAAACGAAATTTGAAAGTTCAGTTGTCTGTTTGGGCAAAATTGAGTGACTAAAATGAAACTTAGCTAAACGATGGGTGGCCTCTAGTGTTAAAACCCCACTTTTTAACCGTCGGATCCGTAGAAAACGAAACGCCTCTGGCTCATATTTCTCTCTCTAAATAATGACACTGTCACTCTTCACTGCACCGATACGCGGGGTTTTTCACGCTACGTATAGGTTGTATCTATCGATCTGTAAGACCATTCCTCCTGTAAGCAGCTGATACTTTTTCTTTCTTCTCCGGCATCGAGGAAACCGCTTTGTGCAATTCCAAGAAGATTTCTTGCTTTCTCTGACTCTGCAATTCCTTTCTTTCCGTTGAGTGTAAGAACATTTTTTAATTTAATTTTGTTTTAATTTCTATCATTATTTATAGTTTTTGGGTAAAAGAGATTAATGGGTTTTCACTGTCCAGTAAATGTGTATATGGGTTTGCATTTTCTTGAATTCTTTTGTGGTAAGTGTTTAACTAAATTGGTAAAAGTAAAAGCCTTAACACATTTCTTGGAGCTGTTTTTACTAGAAATTATTAATCTCGTGGACCTATTTCCTTTTATCGTTTGGAGATGTATTCTAGTGCTTGTGCTTATTACGGCATTATCTTGTTGGTTGAGCTGCAATTGTTGGGATCTCTGTTTTTCGGGGAGTAGGTCTGAATTAATGGCAATAAAATTTGTTTTCTTGAAGAAAAATCAGGATTTTACATGCTTCCATGTTGCTGTTTTTAGCCTTGTGTTCTGATCTTGTTGCGTTTTTTTAGGATGTCTAACTTTTTTGGGTTCAAAGGAAAATAATTCATTTTGGGTGTATACTATTCTGGTTCAGCATTGTAAATCCATTTTTATGGATAAATTGCTATTGCACATTGTAATGTTGAAGAGAGTTTAGAACCGAAGTCCTGGAACCAACTGCAGGAGGAATCCGTGCATACGTCCAGAAATGGTTTTCCTAATTCTCTAATTGAGACATAAATAATTTTCTTGTCTTTTGTATTTTGAGGAGAAATGTGTATGGACTTGGAAATTGTTAGTAATCAGTCACCAAAACCACTCAGTTATTCATTCTCTCTCTCCAAGGTGGTTAAATAATTTCCTCTTGTTATTACGATGATAGGAACTAGTGAATGTGATTTTACAGGAAGTTAGTAATGTAATCCACATAAAGTTCACATTCTTATAATTGAATCTTTATATATGTATACTCCTTGTATATGGGGATTTTTCCTTCTATTATTGATAATGGAATGGTGAATTATCTAAACGAGGTAACAATCTTGTTCTTGACATCATGTTATTGGGAAAAATGTTGTGGTCTTTATATAATCCAATAAGGATTTTCACTGAGTTAATAACATAGTCTTCTTTTGTTAACAACTAAGCTAAAGATATTTTATTATTGGTTATTTTAGTTTGCTATTATACCATTTCACAAATAACTGCACTTAATTGCCTTGCAGTGTTACAGATGTAACATGCCACCTTGTCTACTTTCTCGACCCTTCAAAACTTGGAGAATTCATTTAATCATTTTGATACGAATCTTTTTGGAACATCCATGCAAATCATTAAGAAATTTGTTCTACCTGTTTTAAAGTTCTCTCTTTGATTACTGCTTTGAATTGTTGAATTGATTGTGGTTACTTTTCTCAGGAAGAAAAGCAGACCTTTTTGTTACTGTCATCGGAGAGCAAGTTTCACATTGAATCAATAGTACAAATATCTTCTCTGTTAAGCGAATGATTTTAGGTGTGTACCATGCTATCTGACATTAAACCACGAACTACATGTGCTGCAACTGCTAGGGAAATGAGTCGTAGTTTAGAGCAGAAACGGAGTTCAATACGACAACAAACCTCAGATGATGTGAAAGAGAAGATTCTACCATCTCGGGCTGATGCAAGTTCACAATATCAAGATTCATTTGGACCTGGACATTCATTTGGCCAACCATACCTTGGTCTGCATGGAGAATTAAGACAGGGTGGAAGCACTGAGAATGTGATCCAATCTAGGTCTTCCAAGAATCGCCAGACAACGCAGCAGGGGAGTAAGACATGTAAAGATGACGAGCTTGTCAAGCACATGTCGAATTTACCCAGCTTTCTCCAGCAGGTAGCAAAAGAAAAAAATGTCCAAGAAAAGGCATTAAATTTTGGAGTTCTTGATTGGAAGCGATTAGAGAAATGGAAGTATAATGAGCGTATGCCTGCAAAATGTAACAGGAATACAACATCACGTATCAATAATTCCTTGGTTATGACAAGTGGATCACCTAAAATTAGTTCACAGCTGGGAAAACAACTAACATCACATGGTTTACATCCTAGTTCATCATCACCAGGAAAACAACCATTGTCATGTGGTTCACATTTTGATTCGCCGCCTTTGAGAAAACAATTTCCAACATATGGTTCACTTCTTAATTCTCAGGCAGAAAGGATGACAGGAGGCATTGAACAGTCCAAAGGAAAGAGCACATATACCAAAGATCTGCAAGCTCGAAGTAGCATCGTGGGTGGGCAGCAAGGCAATTTCAATCAGAAAGTTAAGTCTTGTGGAAGGGATCATTCTGAAATAAATAAGAGGCATGGCGAGAGCAACGGTTCTGTTAAAAGGATAGTATTGGTAAAGGAAGCTTTGGCCTTAGACAGGGTTAAAAATGGGTCCTCCGTCTTTTCACCTAAAACAATCAATGTTCAGGAAGGGAAGAGTAAGACGAGATGCAAAGATGAAGTCTACCTTACTCCTCAACATTGCACTGTAGAGCCACAAAACATCGTACTTCTAGCACCCAATCATTTCCCAAAGACGAGTTCCTCAGAAACTTCTCAGTTTACAGAATCCAAGATGTTATTTGATGGACAATTGCCTGAAGGAAATTGGGCCAGGTTTTCTGATGGCTTCTCTCCTCAGGAACCTCATTCAGGAGAATTTGCCACTGTTTTTCCACATTCGTGCCCCTTGTCTACTAGTGCTATGGTCAACACCAATTCTGGTATGGAGCCACCTAACTTGGTCAATGCTGTGGCCATGGACTCAGAATTATGCACGACTGCAGTTCCAGATGACATAATTCTCCTACCCAAAAAATGTGAAGCTAAACGCTCATTTTCATTTGATGCTTCCAAGAGAATGGATGTCAATGCTGAACAGAAAGCTGGAAAAGGAAGACATCCGTCCCCTACTCGCCGCTTCAGCTTTAGCCTTGGGAAGATGACCAGAAGCTTTAGTTTTAAGGAGAGTTCAGGAGTTCCACAGTTGAGTTCTACATTTACTGCTCCGAAATCCGGCCCAGTTGGATCCGAACTTTCGCCTAGCATGGAGAGCTATAACAAAGACAAAGCAGCTGCTAGTAGCCGAAGGAGATCTAGCCCTTTAAGAAGGTTACTGGACCCATTGCTGAAGTATAAAGGAGCTCATTTGGCTGAGATTGTTACACCACCAGATGGAAACTCACATGTCATGCCCTCCAAGCCCATGAACGACGATAGACAAATTCAAGACAGGAAGCATGATGTGTCTACTTTTCAGGCTCTTCTGCAGCTTTCAATGAAGAATGGACTCCCTTTTTTCAGACTTGCAGCTGATAATAGTAGCAACATGCTGGCTGCTACTGTAAAGAAGTTGCCATCGTCTGAAAAGGGTGACTGCTGCTTGATTTATACATTCTACTCTGTTCATGAAATTAAGAAAAAGAGTACGAGCTGGATAAATCAAGGACCAAAAGGTAAAAGTTGTGGACTTGGCTATAATATCGTTGCCCAGATGAAGATTTCAAGCTCTTATCTCTCGCAATTAAATTCAATGGACTCTAGTCAATGCGTGGTAAGAGAATGTGTTTTGTATGGTGTTGATCTCGGCCAGGTGGATAAGCAAACACCTGAGCTTTTTTTCTATAGGGAGATTGCTGCAATTGTTATTAAGAACACATGTGAAAAGCTAAAGGATGAAGGTTTGAGCAATAAAGGCAGACCATTCAAAGATAGAGAGTTTGTAAGGTATGTCTCAGGTGAAAATGAGAACCCCAATAGCACAGTAGTCATTCTTCCTGTTGGAATTCATGGCTTACCAACTAAAGGTGCACCCTCGCCATTAATAAACCGATGGAAATCAGGTGGATCATGTGATTGTGGAGGCTGGGATGTTGATTGCAAGCTACAAATCCTCGCTAACCAGGACAGGTGCAGCAAGATTATGGGACCATCTATGCATAGCTCGGCTGCAGATTGTCTTGATCTTTTCATTCAGGTACCATTTTAATGATTCAGGTTTTTATTTTTCTCCTCCTTATAGCCCTTGTAGTTGTAGAGTATAGTATATAATTTTGTGTTCCGTACTTGTTTACAGGGTGGAGAGCTAGGGGGAAAGCCGATTTTCAGCTTGGAACCAACAAGCAATGGATTTTACTCTCTCGAATTCAATGCATCCATCTCTTTGCTTGAGGCATTTTCCGTATGTGTAGCCAGCATAACTAGTAGAAAGCTACCTGAAATCCTAGACGTGAATAATCTGTCAGAAACTGCAGGGTTATCAGAAGTCACAATTGGAAAGGATAAGATGAAGCCACAAACCACACTCCAGGTACCTGTAACATATGTCACTTATCCACCCTCCTCACCAGTTGGAAGGATCTAGGCTGAAGCAAGAAATATATCCTTAAGAGGCGGTTTTTCTATATAAGCGAGGGAAAATTTTGGGAGCCTGGGTGTTATTCCTGAAAAAGCGGGAGCCTCGTGCATCGATTATGGAGCTGACCATCAAAAACAAGTATCCACCTTAGGCGCGAAGTGGTGTCCTCTCTTCCCTAATACCATGTAATTCAGTCTATGGAGCCTAAATCTTGGACCATGGCATAGCATTAATCAATAAGTTGGCCTAGTCTCTTGACTTTATATGGTCTATCTGTACAAGTCTGAATCTTCGCAGACACGTCTTAGTTCACCAAGACTCTCAGAGGCAGTGCTGAGATCCCAATATTTGGACATTGTTTCGAGTAACTGAGGCAGCAGCTCTACCTCGCTAAGAGAGTATCTTCCTCACTCCTCAGCATTGGATATGAAGTGAATTTACTTTTTTGAAAACGGTCTTGTGATGGCGAAAGTCTTGCATAATCTCTGTATTCTGTAATATTTGTTCTCGTATGTAAAGTTACATTTCATGTAGGGAATAGTAAATATCATTCAGGCTGCAAGGTGAATGATTATAGAATAGTCGTGGTATTTGTTCTTGACACTGCTGTCCACGTTATAAATGTTCAAAATCAACATGTTTCTCTCCAGATCCGGGCACCAACCTGAGAAGGACAAAGAACCGAAGAGTTGGTTCTTTGTTAAATGGAGATCGAAAAGAAATAAAAGTGCGTTTGATTGTCAATATTTTTCATGGAAATGTGTTTTTTCTACCCAATTTCCTACTTTTGTGCCGTTTGATTAACAATCTTTTCACGAAAAACATCTCCCTATTTTTGATTGCATGATATATTTTCCTTGAAAATAAGGAAAATATTTCCTTTAGAGATGTAATTTTTTTATTTTGGCAATTCAGTCTCTTTTCATCTATTCATCAATAAAAATGGACAAGTATAATATTTTTAGATTAAAAACTAAATCAATCAAAAACATTTAATTAATAATTTTTATACAAATAATTTCTAAGCAATTATCTAGAATTTATTTTTTTCCATGTAAATTTCATGTTCAAAATCAAATGCACCCTAACTAGTTTTGTACGTGTATATGCACCATAAAAAGATATTTCATCAATATAAAAACAAAGTGAAAAACTAATCCGTAAGGATGTTAAGATGTACAAATGTTTGATTGCGCCTTGACGAAAAAGATTTCCTTTTTCTTTTAAATGCAACCGAAAAAATCCAGTCAACCTGTAGCCACGTTCTGGTGAAGAGTCTAGTTTCATCTCAATTTTCTAATATACAGTTTTATGCTCTATTCGTGCCAATTTTCAATTTTTCCTATTAGCCGGACTGAGTTTTATATCGTTCACAACTCTTCCAGACCACGACTATTCTATAATCATCCACCTTGCAGCCTGAATGATATTTACTATTCCCGACATGAAATGTAACTTTACATACGAGAACAAATATTACAGAATACAGAGCATGCAAAAATGATTTCTTTCCTATTGTTTAGAAGATAGTACTGCCACAATATTTAGCATGTTCAATATAACCAGGGCAACATAGCAAACGTCCACAAGCACTAAAATTTTATATGCTAGTTCACATATCGACATATGATGCATGGTGAACCGACATGAACCATTGATTATCAATCCTCTCAAACACGTTTGTGGCGAACTGTCTTCCCCAGCTACTGCCCTTCGTCTTCACCATTTCAATGCATGTCACGTAGCCTACATCCCCTCTAACATGAACCTGAAGGTCCTTAATCTCAATTTCTAGTGGGAAGTCATAGTCTGCCCATACAAATTCCCAACTCCCCATTACAAGATCATGACTGGATATGCCGCTCACACCAGGGTGCACAACACACACGTGATCACCCTTCGACCAGAGAGCCTGCATTGATGCCAAGTCCCCATTTCTGAATGAATTATAAAATCCAGCATTCGCAGCTAACACTGAAGCCTTGCTGTCCTCTTGGAGAAGTCTGAGGCTATCCCTGATTTTTGCTGCCTGAGCATAATTCTCTTCTTCAATGGCAATCTGTAATTTACGCTCTAAAGTCTGCTCGTTTAGTATGATGTTTTCACCGCTCAAGATTCCACCATAGTCCTCACTCCTAACCCGACATGAAATTGACAGACATGATCGGGAGGCTTTCCTCATGGGTACTGTTCTGAACAAATACAAATTAGGACATATAGCTGCTAAAAGCAAAGCTAAAAACTAAAACGAAATACAATACTGAATAGGGATATGTGCATACAAAGAATGACACGCATGTTTTAACTTACATCCAGATTCTATGTACAGAGCCAAATCTATTTTTTCCAAGACAAGTAGAAATTATTTGATCAACTTAGATAACAAATGAGACCGGCCACAAGATATTGGAGAAGAAAAGTACGAAAAGAACTTAAAAACTGAATAAAATGCTTGAGTGGAACATTATTGATTGATGGCCATAGGCCATGAGCACCTAACACACATTTATTTCTATTTGTAGTAAAATAAGCTCAACTCTATTCGTAGTAAAATAAGCTCAACAACTCTCTGCCACTAGTGGTTATCCAAAAAATAGATAACACTTATCAAATAACAAATTAACAATGCATTACTCAACATTGGGGAGGGTGAAATAGTTCAGGATTCTTTATCATTGTACTTCTATTCCCCCCCCCAACACACACACACACACACAAAACACAATATTTGACATAATCACTTCATGGCTTCACAACCAGCATGACATACTGTAAATGTATTGTAGATTAACAAACTCAGCAACACAGTCTACGTTAGTGACACGATTAAGCAGCATTCATAACAGGTGCATGGGACTTCAAATTTCAAACACAGAAAATAACTTACTAACCATTATATCTTGCCAAGTGGTGATAGTGGCAACCTGGAAAAAGGTTAGCTCCTACTCCAAAACTGCCAGCAACAACTAAATTGCATCGCTTGTGCGGACTGGAACGAAGGATCCCAGCGCTATCAAACCTTCCCTGAAAATAATAAGATAGATTATGACACAGTTAGAAAAAAACTCTTAACGAGCAACATCTTTCTTTTAGTCTTTTTTTTTTTACCCTCCCAAAAATTCTTTGTTAGAATTTGGGTATGACCCGAATTCTTTGTTGAAGTAATTGAAGGATTCTAATTGAAGTGTACGTCATGAAGAATTCAAGTTTGGAATGCTATTGGAGTCTATCTCAAATTGAAATTCTATTTTGGAAGCCCATTAAGAGTTGAAAATTTGGTGTTTGGAAGATTAGAAGAAGTTTAAAGTATTTGTGTTTGTATAGTTCTAAGTTATGAAGATCAAATTTCAATGATAATTAGGAGTTTGATTTGAAGGAGGACTTTTGGATGGCAAAAGACACTTTTTGGAGCATTAACCCGAGGGACGGGCGTCAAGGAAATGGTGGGCGCCTGAGCGTCTATGCTCCGGGCTCGGGCTCGGGCGCCGGGGCCTAGGTGGGCATCGAATTTTCGGGCCCGAATGTGTGTATTTTTGCGTTTTTCTTCTTTTACTTCATTTTGGACTTAGTTTTTGTCATCCTACTTCATCAACAACTCTAGCAAGAGGGTCTGGACGTCCCCTACATGTTTCCTATAAATACTAGACTCTTCTATACAATTTTATTGTGTGAGATTTATGATTACTAGATTTTATGATCATTGTAATATTTTTCTCTCTTTTTCATTATTCTTGATGCAATAAAATCTCTTAATTCCCCTACAATATTCTTGTCTTATTTTATTCTTTTGTTCTTGATCAATATGAAATAATTAAACAGTATATTCTTCAACATCTCAATCCGGTGATTGGTATCACAACAAGTGGTATCAATCCTAACACTCTGCATGCATGTTTCACCTCTTAAGGTTTCTTTTCCCTTCGTCTTCTTTCTTTCTTTCTTTCTTTGTTATTATTGTTTTATTACTAATTTTTTGGGTGGGGGAGTTCGAAGGCTAATTAAACAGATAATTTTAACTGTGATTAATGCTAATTGAAATTGTTGCCCCTACATATATGATTTTTAAACTCCCGGCCCCCAACAAAAAATAAAAATAATAACAATAAAATAAAGCTAGCAATCGTCCATGGCGTTTTTCTAAAATTACAGACAGTTCACACATCTCATAAAAAATGCCTCTTTTAGTATTTAATCACATATAATTGCAGAATCAGGTAATACTAGACAGCTTAAACATAATATAGCCTAAGGATGCGGTTGGCAGCAAGTAGCCAGGGATTCGGAATTGCAATAAGGAACGATTTCCATCGAATTATTTGGGAAACCCAATTCAAAATGGCTACCAACATAACCTCAAATGAAATTAAAACTAAAATTTGAGACCAAGAAAAACATGCCATAAAATCTTAAAAGGAAGAACAACCCTTACATTTTTAAAGAAAATAGATCGATTCAGCTGAGGATTGATAGAAAGCGCATAAAAATTCGATGCCATCATTGTTTGCTACCAACTACAAATCATCAGCTGCCACACAAAAAGAGTTACTTAATGGATGATTATAATTAAATAATACAAAACAAAAGTGGAAAAATGAAATTGTTGCTGAAGTTTTTACATGATTTGGTACAGTCGATTTTCTGCAGCAGCTCGATCCGATATGGGAAAAAATTTGGACTTATTTTTTTGGCTGGTGAGAGATCACGTGATTTTCAAGATACAACTGTGACATCTGGAGAGGAAAATGATGGTTAGACTTGGGCAGTTGGGCTGTATTTCTAATTGGGCTTAGACTAATATTATCCAGTGGAAATGGAAAAAATTTATAAATCCTACTTTAAATTTACCCTATTTAAAAAATAACAAAATATCTTTCACATTTCAAAAATCAAATTTTTGACATATACATACACATATATTTATATATATTTTCATTTATATACATAATTATATATATATAATTAACCAACCCACCTCCACCCTCCAGCTACTACTCCGATTCCGGCGACTATTCGGCCACCATTCTGCCGTCGACTGCTCCGATTTAGACAATTGTTCCAACTTCTGGGAATATTCCGACGACAACTCCGTCATATTTTTTATACAGTTGGTCACAGTCCAGGTCACAAGTCACAATGCAAGGTTGTTTGTTTATAATGATTGATAACATGATAAGGCTCATGTCTCTCATTTTTATTAATAGTCACAGGTTATTTTCAAATGGTCACAGCACATGTCACAGAATATATTTGCACATTGCTCATGTTCTTATTGATAGTCGCAGATTTATTTCAAATGACCACAGCACATGTCACAGAATATATTTGCACATTGCTCAGGTTCTTATTGATAGTCGTAGATTTATTTCAAATGGCCACAGCACATGTCACAAAATATTTTTCCAAATAGCTCAGGTTTTTGTTGATAGTCACAGCATAAGTCATAGAATATTTTACACATGACTCAGGTCACAGCACATGGCTCATGGCTCATGTCACAGCATATGTTACAACACATAGCTCAGGTTACAGCATAGGTCACAACACAGGTCACATCACATGGCTAGGTCACAACATAGGTCACAGCACATATCTCAGGTCACACAGTATTGGTAACAGAGACTATACAGCACTACCTCACCACCACCGTCTTACATGCCCTAACCCTACTCCGTCGCTGCTACCACAACCAATAACTCACCACAACCACTATCATTAACGTCGCCAACACAGCCAAACCCATACCCCCCACCATCCCTCAACCCCACTCCACTCCACTCCACTCCACGCGGTGCCACCACCATCAACACCAATGGCACCTTCACCACCACCCACCACAAAACACCAATGGCGCCGCACAAACACACACACCCAACCATTGCAAACACGGGAACCAACAGCCAACACAACACCTCACAGCAAACCACCACCGCACCCACCGCCAACCACACCGAGACCATTGGATCTGCAATGTCGGAACAAAAAAAAAATAAAAAATCGACGAGCACCGCCAAACTTTCGACGAAGCAACAAGCGCCCAACGCACTACCACAGATTCACAAAACCTAACGCACAAACCCAAATTGCTCTGCCCAAATTGCTTCGAGGCCTACTTGGCAATAGAAATTGAGCCACCATCCGCATGGTTTAATATCAGTAATTCGTCCAATCGTGGTAATTTGCAACGGGGACCATTTTGCCCTCCAGAACAAGTACCTTGAAATCCCCAAGTGACAGCAATGCCAAGCTAAGGGATCACCACCGCCGATACATCTTGATAATGAAAATGCTCAAAAGCTGGGTCACAGTTACACATTTGTTTCTATTCGGTTGTGAATAGAGAAGATCGACATACAAATCACGTTTAAATGAAGCTTTTGAGTAGATAGACGAAAGAAGCATCGGCGGCCGTGAGCAGATGCAGCAGCACTTATTCTTTGGCGGGCGATGATGATGGCACAGTTTCAAATCAGCGGTAGAAACTTCAAATCGGCGCAGCGACGTTGCTGTCACGGCGATCGTTGTGGCAGCGCTACTGCTTACAGACGCCACTCGATGGTGGCGGCGCAAGCGGTGATGGAGCGAGAGAGGCGTGAGAGACAGAGAGAGTGAGAGACGAGTGAGAGACAGAGAGATAGAGACGCGAAATTATGGTTTGAAATTAATTTAGGGGTGGGGTCGGGTGTATGTATTTATTAATATTTATAATATTATTATTAATATTTAATTAAATATAAAAAATCTATACCTATATATAAAATATCTGAATTTTGAAAAATAAAACTTGAAATCTGATTTATGAATTTGAATCTTCAAAAGTAGGGAAA